>JAPDNY010000011.1:15734718-15909718 GCA_029375565.1 Gekko gecko
GGAGAGGGAGAGGGAGAGGGAGAGAGAGAGAGAGAGAGAGAGAGAGAGAGAGAGAGAGAAAGAAAGAAAGAAAGAAAGAAAGAAAGAAAGAAAGAAAGAAAGAAAGAAAGAAAGAAAGAAAGAAAGAAAGAAAGAAAGAAAGAAAGAAAGAAAGAAAGAAACTTTCCTCAAACAATACATGTTTAAGCACACCGAGTTACCTAAAAAAAAAACATCAAAAAAAGTTTGCAAACATAAACGAAGGGTGTCAGCTGGGTGTGATGTAATGTGAAGGCCACTCCAGTGATGTAATGTATTGTACACACTGAGGTCACTTAAGCAAACAGCGCATCTCCCCCCCACCCCCCCCAGCAGCACCACATCAATGGAACATGAAGAGCAAATATGCACAGGAAGGGAGAGGGGGGAGGGATATTTGCATTCTGGAGTCTTACGGGATGTTCTTATTCAGAGAACTTTTATTTCTGTTGGGAGATCTGGAAAATAGAGTTTGGCCAGTCGTAGAAGCCTGATACTGAGGGCAGGGAATAAATCTCCCAAGAAGTATATTGCGCAAAAAAAAAAAAAAGGTTAAACTTACATTGATTCAAGTAGATCCACTTCACATTCAGGTGGCAGTCGAAAGAAGAGAGAGAACCCTAATCTGAAGAGGACTTTCCCTATCACAAATGGCCAGCTAATCCGACATCATGCATGTGGGAATATGAGGGCATTTGTACCTACAGGAAAGGCCCTCATAGACATGTGTCTCCATGGAAGGCTATGTGCAGAAAGTGAGAGGACAAAGCAAGAGAGAGGAGGGGTCAGAGGGCAGCTCCCAGGTTAAGACAAAGGGAGGCATCCCATTCAAGGAGACAACACCTCTCCGTGCTTAGAATCAGGGCTCTCTTTGTCGCAGGAACTCCTTTGCATATTAAGCCACACACCCCTAATGTGGCCAATCCTCCAAGAGCTTACAGAGCTCTTCTTACAGGGGCTACTGTAAACTCTTGGAGGATTGGCTACATTAGAGGGTGTGTCGCCTGATATGCAAAGGAGTTCCTGAGACACAAAGAGTCCTGCTTAAGAATGATGGCGTGCCCCCCTCCCCAATGTCCAGGCATGCTGAGAGTCACTCACTCCAACAACTTCAAGATAAGATCATAATGAAGTCATTTGAAGCTAGCCAGTCTATATGTGCATAAAAGAAATGCTCGTACTGTAATGGCCTCACCTGGAAGGCCTCAGCTAGCCCATGGTCATCAGATCTGGGAAGCTAAGCAGGGTCAGCCCAGACTGGTAGTTGGATGGGAGACCACCAAGGAAGCCCAGGGCCGCCACACAGAGGCAGGCCATGGCAAACCACCTTTGAACGTCTCTTGCCTCGAAAACCCTGTGGGGTCGCCATAAATCGGCTGCCACTTGGGCACTTTCCACCACCATAACGGCAGCAAGTTCTCTGTGTTATCATTAAAGAGCTGGGGGTGTAATTAGAGTTCATATTAAGGGGAATATATGTTTGAGGCATGCTGCCAGGGGAGAGAAAAAATATGGGGTTAGATCCAGCTGTTTCTTTCACTCAACTTAACCCTTGTTTCCCTCCTTCCTACAGTCTCTCAGGTGGCTTTTGTACACACAGGTCCCATGTACTGACTTTTTTTGTGGGGGTCAAAGGGGATCCTCCTGGCTTGGCTGCCAGCAGAAAGAGCTTGTTGGATCCAACCCTATATCTGTATTGTCCCAATTAAGGTTGCCATCCCCCCAATGGGGGCGCGGTTTCCCCCGATTTCAGGCCTCCTGTTCTGCCGGCTGGCCTGCTGGCCAGTGGGGGAGCCCTGCTCTCGAAGAGCTCCACAACGCCCAACATGCCCGGCGCAATGACAACACCCAGAGGTGACATCATCACACTGGGCACATGGGGGGGGGGATGCTCTAATGTTCAGCAAAAAACTCTATAGTGACCAGAGAGGAGCCAGGAGCCCCCTGCAACCAAAAGGTAGGGACCTGGCAATCCTAGTCCCAATGATCCTGTTTGTTGTTGTTGTTGTTCAGTCGCACAGTCGAGTGTGACTCTTTGCGACCCCATGGACCGCATCACGCCAGGCCCTCCTGTCTTCCGTTGTCCTCTGGAGTCTGCTCAATTTCACGTTCGTTGCATCGATAACACTGTCCAACCGTCTCATTCTCATTCTTAGCCATCCCCAAGGATCATGTGTAGCAACCAACAAACGATAAAATCCATATCTTTTTAGCTATCATCTAAGGTATCATCTGCCATGATTAGGACTGTTAAGTATGGAGACTCAACGACGACTTGATTTCAGCAAGTGATTTCAGCTTTATTCGTAACAGCAAACTCCAACTCAGAACGCCAACAAACAAGTGGAGCACAGCTCTCTTTTTAAACTCTCCTGGGCTGTCAAAGCCACACCCATAACATGGTAAGAACCAATAACAATACAGGGATATAGGCCAATCAGGACCGTTCCCTCTTCGATACATTCTCACATAGTGATTGGGTATTTACAAAGGTTTCTCAGAAACCAGCCAATGGTAATGCGACAGGTGAAGGAGCCACATTTAGTTTGAAGCTTAACATTGCAGGACATAGGCAAGATTCACAGTACAATACATAACAGGGACGGTCCAGGCTAGCCTGATCTTGTCAGATCTTGGAAGGGTTGACCCTGGCTAGTACTTGGATGGGAGGCCTCCAAGGAGTACCGGGGTCAAGGCACAAGGCAAGCAATGGCAAGCCACTTCCAAACGTCTGTCGCCTTGAAAACCCTCCGGCTCACGCATTTTGGTCTTTGCTGAGGAAGGATGGCTGAAGAGCAAACTAATTTATGCAGGGGCCATCCAACTTTAATGCCAGTAGCTCACAAAGTGGAATTTTTGTACACAAGACGCCACCGCTTAGAGGGAGCGTTGTTAGGACCAGTACCCCATGTCACACAAACCCAGGGAGCATACCTCAAGAAATTGAGGACAGCACCTAAATATTCAGTTTCGGTCATGTGTTCTGCTGCACAGGTGATCAATGAGAGTCAGTTTGGTGTAGCGGTTAGGTGCGTGGTCTCTAATCTGGGAGAACCGGGTTTGATTCCCCACTCCCCCACTTGCAGCTGCTGGATGACCTTGGGTAAGCCCTCGTTCTGTCAGAGCTGTCCTTGAAAGGGTAGTTCTCGAAAGAGCTCTCTCAGCCCCGCCTACCTCACAGGGTGTCCGTTGTGTGGAGGGGAAGGGGAAGGAGATTGTAAGCCACTCTGAGACTCCTTCGGGTAGTGAAAGGCGGGGTATAAATCCAGTCTCTTCTTCTTCTTCGATGTACCATGTGAGGTACTCAGCGCTGTATAAAGAAAAATTGAGTGTGCCCTGTACATGGGATCTTCATGTGCTCATTGGCTGGTGGAGGAGCCATCATAAATGAAACACCAGGAGACTGCATCGTGAAGAAGCCTGTAAATAAACCTCCACAGGGTCAGAAGCCACTGGGTGCCTGTAAAAGCTACCACTTCTACGGTCTCCCACAGCAAACTCCCTTCTAGCCCCTGGGTCACTATGTCCCTGCTGCTCTTGAACTGGTAGTATCCAGCTGCTTCTTCCAATGGCAGAGACAAAGGTTTAGCTCAGGGGTGTCAAACTCCTTTGTTATGAGGGCTGGATTGGACATAAATAAGACTTCGTTGGGCCAGGCGATGTGTGCCATAAAATGTAATGCCAGTTAGCGGAGGTATAAACTTCATAAAGGACACAAACACAAAGATTGTTATTTTTTACTTAAAATAAAACCTGCTTAAAACGTTAGCTCCGTAAGCTGCAAACCTACTTTTGACTTATTGACATTCAGCACAGAAATCTCATGCTCAGAATTCTGAGTCTAGGACCCAGGGGGAAACATGATATGGCTGAGTGAGTACGAGAGTCTGGTGAAGCAAGCGATGATGCAGCAGCAGCAGCAGAACTGGAAGGAGGAGATGGCCAGTTCCACTGCGGGCCTGATGGAAGCCCTCCGGGGGCCTGATCCGGCTCCCGGGCCATATGTTTGACACCCCTGGTTTAGCTAGTAGTGGATGCATGGTGGTACAAAGACTCTGCAGGTAGTTGTACAAACTGTCAGAACTGATACCTGGAACAGGCATTAGAGGTTTCTACCCAAGTGGGGACTTGTTTGTGGGTACCTGTCTGAGTGGACTCAATAGATGCCCTAAGAATATATTTTTCAACACGTGCAATTCCAGAACTTTTCAATGCCCGTGTTCTGGAGTTCTGCCATTCGTATCTACTTTGGATGCCAAAAATACAGTTTGATCACCTTTCGGAATGCATATATTTAAAAACTGCAGTCCTCCTTTATTAATGTTTTTTAGGAAGGAGATATTGTGTCATGATAACGGCGTGCTAATTTTTGAGATCTAAATATTAAACTGTGCTCTCTGAGTTTTAGAGAAAAAAAAAACACCCCTAGTTTGAAATGTGAACGTTTCAAAATGCTCCTAGATTGATTGTGCCGCCAGATACCACAGAAATGGCACACGCCTTATGGTGCAGCGGTGGGAACTTGTCGGAACAGGTACACATCATGCGTCGGCAAACTGTTAATGTAAGCCCCATTGTCAGGATTAATGTAAACCTTGATGGCAGTTTGAAAATGGAAAGCACATCAAAGTAGAAAACTGAACGTTACTTCAATTAACAAATAGGAAAATAATTTCATCTGAGAGACTATAATGACTGCAAACTATGAAACTATTGCTGCTTTAAAAAAAAAAAAAGAAAAAAGGAATGATTGCTAGTAACAAAAGATCTTTGTAAGTGCTGTAGAATGACTACTCAATCATAAAACCATAGAGTTGGAAGAGGCCGTACAGGCCAATGTAGTCCAAACTCCTGCTCAGCCTAGAGAAGAAGAAGAAGAAGAAGAAGAGGAAGAGGAAGAGGAAGAGGAAGAGGAAGAGGAAGAAGAAGAAGAGGAGGAGGAGGAGGAGGAGGAGGAGGAGATTGGACTTATACCCCACCCTTCACTTGGCGTCTCAGAGCGGCTTACAAACTCCTTTCCCTTCCCCTCCCCACAACAGACAACCTGTGAGGTAGGTGGGGCTGAGAGAGCTCTGACAGAAACTGCTCTTTTCCAAGAATGGCTGTGCCAGAGCTTGTGACTGACCCAAGGTCACATCAGCAGGTGCAAGTGGTGGAGTGGGGAATCAAACCCGGTTCTCCCAGATTAGAGTCCACGCACTTAACCATGCACAAACCACTACACCTGACAAGTGTTTGTCTAGCCACTGCTTGAAGACTGCCAATGAGGGGAGCTCACCACCTCCCTAGGCAGCTGATTCCACTGCTGAACTACTCTTCCTGAAAAAAAAAAAATCCTAATATCCACTCGCTATCTTCCCGCCCTTAGTTTAAGCCCATGATTGTGAGTCCTCTCCCCTGCTGCCAACAGGAGGAGCTCCCTGCCCTCCTCTAAGCAACAGCCCTTCAGATACTTCAGGAGAGCAATTATGTCCCACCTCGACCTCCTCTTCTCCAGACTGAACATTCCCAAGTCCCTCAGCCTTTCCTCACAGGGCTTGGTCTCCACCACAAGTTTTAGCTTTCAAGGTCATAATTTGCAAGCTAGTCGGATGGATCTAACCGTCCTCCAAGGAGTCTTTCTCCAACCAAATGAAGCTCTTCCTCCAACGCAAGAGCCACTTAGGTTGGAGGACATTCCCTTAGGCTCAGCAGAGTGGTTGGATAGTGGTAGGGTCTTACCCTACTTTCTTGAAGCTGCCTCAGTGATATGAAGGGGAGAAATCCTAAAATATGTACTTTGAAGATGACAATCATAGTGCTATGTCAGACTCTACGAGGTGAAACTCAGCTACCCACCTGAATCTATCTATGCGGTGACAAACCCATGTTCACCAAGGTCAAGCATTTGTACAGTGCAATCCTGAGCGGAGTTCCATTCTTATTAGCCCATTGACCGGCTTCGACGAACCTAGATCTCTGTGGCTTTGTTTAGGGTTGCACTGGAAGTCATCTTTGAGTGAGATGGCTCATTGTTCTGTCTAACTCAATATTGTCTGCTCTTAATTTGCAGAGGCTGTCCAGGGTCCAGAAATATCATCCCCAAATCCTAACATCTGTTCCCTAAAATCCTTAACGGCAGATGGCCCAGACTTTCTGCCTGCAAGCTGTATGCTCTACCACTGAGCTGTACGGGTTGGGTCTCGAACGGTCACTGAATAACGCATTTCCAGCTCACTTTCAACTGGATCTTACTGTGTGATCCCCTGTGGATTTGGTGTCTCTAGCACCCAGGGGGCATTCTATCACATCACGAACCTCACGAACCGAACTGGTTTGTTTGGCAGCAAAAAGTCCGTGACGGTTCATGGTTTGCGAACCGGGCACGCCACAAACAACAAACTGAACTGCATTTTCCCCAGTTCATGTCCACCCCTAATCCTGTGTGGAGATCCTCAAAGGAATAATAAAAGCCTGTAGGACCACAACCCTTTTTTTCATTACTAATCCCAACCAGTTTCTCATCCAGGGTGTTCCTCAAAGTCTACATGAGGAGATAACAGCTGTCAGCTTAATAAGAATGCCCTGCATCTCCACACTCTCTTCCGTAACAATGCCGAAGAAACATTCCCATTATGTAATAAGTAACCTTTAGTTGCTTCATTTTGAACTAAATCAAAGGGGCTATTTACATGACAGAATTCTGGCAGAGGAAGAAAGATTAGGAATGAAAGATAATGGAATAATCGTCCTTAATTAAAAGTAGCACTGTAGGAGTTGAGGAAACCTCATTCGAAAACAAACAAAACATTGTGAGTTTTGGAAACGCTTCATTAAATATAGAAAAGGGTTTTTTTTAAATAAAATAAAATAAAATAGCCTTCCTTTCTTCTTCAGCATGTGCAGTTTGAAAACAGTCCATCTTCCAATCCCGTGCCAAGGATCAGTTCACAAGTAAAGGGTTTTTTTTTTCAAAAGGAAGGACTGCTTCATTCTGAAATGTGACTGAGAGAGAAGGCCAGGCTGGACTCCTGACATGATCCATGGATACTTCTTCTTAACATGAATATTCAGACACGATTCCCCCATTTTGAAGCCATAAACTCCTAAAAAGCCCACATCTCGTTTCTTCTTCTGGTTATGGGATAAATCTCTTGACTAACCTATTATTATACTATCTAAATATAACCTACCTTATATTATCTAACCTACCTTATATTATCTAAAAATAGACAGGTAAAGGGTTCCCTTGCTCGAAAGCCAGTCGAATCTGACTCTAGGGTTGCGGTGCTCATCTCCGTTTCAAAGCCGAAGAGCCAGCACTGTCCAACGACATTTCCGTGGTCATGTGGCCGGCATGACTAAACACCGAGGCGCACGGAATGCTGTTACCTTCCCACCGAAGTGGTCCCTATTTATCTACTTGCAATTTCTTGTTTTCGAACAGCTAGGTTGGCAGGAGCTGGGACCAAAGACGGGAGCTCACTCCGTCATGCGGCACACTCGGGTCTCGAACTGCTGGAGTACTGACCTTCCACAGCCTGCAGTTCAGCGTCTTAACCACTTGAGCCACCGCAGCTCCAAAAATGTGACAAAAATAGACAAAGAATCTTTTAATTATCATACAAGCATAGATTTGTAGATTTGGAAGGGGCCATACAGGCCATGTAGTCCAACCCCCTGGTCAATGCAGGATCAGCCTAGAATCATAGAAGTACAGAGCTGGAAGGGACAATACAGGCCATCTAGTCCAACCCCCTGCTCAATGCAGGATCAGCCTAGTAGACAAGTATTTGTCCCGCTGCTGCTTAAAGATTGCAGGTGAAGGGGAGCTCACCACCTCCCGAGGCAGATGAATTCCCCTATTGCACAACTCTTACTGTCAAAAAGTTTTCCCGAAGATCCAGCCGGTACCTTCCCACCCTTAATTTAAAGCCATGATTATGAGTTCTGTCCTCTCTACTGCCAATGGGAACAGCTCCCTGTCCTCCTCCAAGTGACAGCCCTTCAAATACTTCAAGAGAGTCATCATGTCCCCCCTTGACCTCCTCTTCTCCAGACTGAACATTCCCAAGTCCCTCAGCCTTTCCGCACAGGACTTGGTCTCCAGGCCCCCGATCTTCCTCGTCGCTGTTCTCTGCACGTGCTCCATTCTGTCCACATCCTTTTTGAAGTAGCATCACGCCCAAGTATTTAAAACTTAGTACCTGCTCAATGCGTTGCCTGTTGATTGACCACATTCTTTTCTTTTGTATGTTCCCAAAGGCCATTACCTTTGTTTTTTGGTAACTTATCTCAAGTTGGTTCTCATTGCAAAATGCTGCAAATTTAGAGAGTGCTCTTCTAAGACCTACCGGGGTCTTCGCAAGTAAGGCAGCGCCATCGGCATAAAGAAGGAGGGAAATGTGACACTGCTGTAGTTTAGGTAAAGGTAAAGGTTCCCTTGCTCGAAAGCCAGTCGAATCCGACTTTAGGGTTGCGGTGCTCATCTCCATTTCAAAGCCAAAGAGCCAGCACTGTCCAAAGACGTTTCCGTGGTCATGTGGCCGGCATGACTAAACACCAAGGCACGCGGAACACTGTTACCTTCCCACCGAAGTGGTACCTATTTATCTACTTGCAATTTCTTGCTTTCAAACTGCTAGGTTGGCAGGAGCTAGAACTAGAGACGAGAGCTCACTCCATCATGCGGCACCCGGGTCTTGAACTGCTGAACTACTGACCTTCGACAGCCTGCAGTTCAGCTTCTTAACCACTTTAGGTGGATGTAAATCGGCTGAATCAAGATAACCCACAATATCATTAATATAATAGTTAAACAACGGAATCTGATTATATAAACTATTTGCTGTCAGATGAAAATCAGTCTGCCTCTAAAGCTGTTGCCAGATTCTGTACCGCTTGCTGTTGTATTCAAAAAGCCCACTGAATTGCGTTTTAGTTCTAAGCCAATCTGCTGACCTATATTTTATGTGATATCTACTTGTTGTTACTTTATTTTAATATATTTTTATATAGCCTTTGTATTTATTCTAGCTATTTTACTGTGGTACTCAGTATGTTTTCTAACATCAGTGTGATTTTGTTGATTTACTGGCTTGATGCCGTAATAAACTATGTTGTTGTTGTTGTTGTTCAGTCGCACAGTCGAGTCCGACTCTTCGTGACCCCATGGACCAGTTTATGCCAGGCCCTCCTGTCTTCCGCTGTCTGCTGAAGTTTGCTCAATTTCATGTTCGTCGCATCAATGACACTGTCTAACCATCTCATCCTTTGCCGTCCCCTTCTTCTTTGACCTTCAATCTTTCCCAGCATCAGGGTCTTCTCCAGTGAATGCTCCCTTCTCATTTGGTGGCCAAAGTATTTGAGCTTCAGCTGCAGGATCTGGCCTTCCAGGGAACAGTCAGGGTTGATTTCTTTTAGGATTGACTGATTTGATCTCCTTGCAGTCCAAGGGACTCTCAAGAGTCTTCTCCAGCACCATAGTTCAAAAGAATCTATTCTTCGGCGCTCGGCCTTCCTTATAGTCCAACTCTCGCAGCCATACATTACTACGGGGAATACCATTGCTTTGACCATGCGGACTTTTGTTGGCAAGGTGATGTCTCTGCTTTTTATCATGCTGTAATAAACTATACAATCAATCAAAGGAAGGCCTCCAGAACGGCACACAGTACTACAAGTGTGGACCGACCAACGCAGTGTACAGCAGGACTAAAGCATCCCTGACATACATCATCAGGTTTCTCCACAGAACCCCAAACTGGGGCCTTATATAGGGAGATGCTACCCTGAGGTTTCTTCACGGCTGCCGTGGCTCCTGCTGCAGCATGGCAGCACCGGCACTTTCCTACAGTGATGTTTCCTCCACCGTTTCCTCGTATTTTAAGAAAACGTCACTCACAAAAGGAAAATGGCACTGAAATGGGCGGTGCCCTTTGCTGGCAGAAAACCTTCTTCAAGGAAGGCAAAGGTGCTTTGGCAGTGTACCTGCAGGAAACGTCGGATCAGAGGTGGTTTGAGAAAGCACAGAGACACTTCAATGAAGCCAGAGAAAGTCAACAGATGGACAACCACTGCACGGAGAAACCTGGAGAACCCTTGCTGCAGCTAGGAGCCCAGCCCCATCAGATCTCAGAAGGTAAGCCAAGTGGGCCCTGGTTAGTACTTGGATGGGAGGCCACCAGGTGAATATGAAAATAACTAAATCGGTTGCATGTAAAGAGAATCTGTATAAGATGTTTTATAGATGGTACTTAACACCAGGTAGATAAGCTAAAATGTATTAAAAATAGATATCAAATATTTGCTGGAAGTGCAAAAAACATGTGGGCACGTTCTACCATATGTGGTGGACATGCGACATCATACACAAGTTTTGGGTTATGGTAACAAGCTTAGGGGCTGCGGTGGCTCAAGTGGTTAAGACGCTGAACTGCAGGCTGCGGAAGGTCAGAAGTTCAGCAGTTCGAGACCCAGGTGCCACATGACAGAGTGAGCTCCCGTCTCTAGTTCCAGCTCCTGCCGACCTAGCAGTTCGAAAGCAAGAAATTGCAAGTCGATAAATAGGTACCACTTCGGTGGGAAGGTAACAGCGTTCCATGCGCCTTGGTGTTTAGTCATGCCGGCCACATGACAGCGCTGGCTCTTTGGCTTTGAAGCGGAGATGAGCACTGCAACCCTAGAGTTGGATTCGACTGGCTTTCGAGCAAGGGAACCTTTACCTTTAACATGCTTTTATACAGACAGTTCTGCAGACTTCATTACCTTTTTGACCAGAATTGTTCTTATTGAATTGTATACCAGATGAGTTTGACAAAAGTCCAAGATACTTTATACTTCATGTAGTAACTGCAGCTAGAATCTTATTTGCATCCTTTTGGAAACTTCCAACAATACCTTCTGAACATGACCTAATAGTGAAGACTATGGAAAATGCAGAAATGCATAAATTGACTTTGATGTTAAAAGGGCAAATGGACAAAGACTTTGTCGGACCATGGACTCTTTTTTATGACTGGATAAGAAAGAAATACAAAGATATGAACTTTTAAAACATGTAATAAGAAGAAACTTTTATGAACTTTTAAAACCTCACGGTCTACCACTTTGTAATCTGAGATGATAAGTAGAGAAGATCTATATGCAGAAGACTTAATACTTTTCTTTCCTTCCCCTTCCTATTTCTGTATACCCTAAAAATTCAATAAAATGTACTATGTAAAAAAATAAAGCACGATCTACTCAGCTCTGGCCAGCTCTTCTATGCTGAGCAAGGAGACCGTCGTTGTTCCCGTCCTGCCTAGAAGCGCCTTCTTCACCCCCATCCGTTGCCTCTCCAACTTCTAATCCAGCAGATTTGCTTCAATGGGAAAGGTCACAGGAGCTTCTTGCAAGCTTCACATCTCTACCACAGGGGAGTTCCTGACTGCAGTTCGCTTTCTCTGGCCCCGGGCCAGCTGCTTCCTGGGCACCTCAGGAGAAGAGAGAACCCTACCAGGTAGAGTAACATCTGGTCGACATGAGCTCACCCTTAATTTGTTTCTCTTCCAGCTAATTGCTTTTCCAATTGAAAGACGAGCCCCATTAAACTGATGTCTCACGATCGGGGCGAGCCGGCGCAGCGGAATGCTTTGAAAGATTTACAGCCGCATTCAGCAATTATTCACTTGCCTTTCCAGTGCCCCCACCCCCCACCCCGGGCCAACAGAGAGGTGGCTGTTCTGTTTATTTATTTACCGATTGGCTCGTTCCCAGGGCACCTGCAAGATCTCCTTTCAGGCTTGAGCAATTGGTGACCCACTAAGCCGGATTCAACCCCCCTGCCATGCATGGTGGCCTACCTAGAGGTGCTGGATAACCCCATACCCCACCCTTGTGGTTGCAGTCCCAGGTAGGCATCTGAACCAAGAGGTTATAGGTTGTAGGAGCAGGGGATTGAGATGTTAAACAACAACAACCACCAACCTTGGGCAAGTCAAACTAAGAAGCACTGCTGATGCAGACAGAAATAGCCCATTAGCAGCTCAGACTAGGGTTGTCAGGTCCCTCTTGGCCACCGTGGGGGCCAGCTCCAGGTTGGGAAACTCTTGGAAATTTGGGGGTGGAGCCTAGGGAGGACAGGGGCCTTAGTGGGGTACAGTGTCATAGAGACCGCCCTCCAAAGCATCCATTTTCTCCAGGGGAACTGATCTCTGTAGTCTGGAGATAAACTGTAATTCTGGGTCATCCCCAGGTTCCACCTAGAGGCTGGCATCCCTAGCTCAGACCCAGCCGGTATTGGTCTGGGAGGAAGCAACAGGTGTGCTTACGGGCATGGCCTCTGGCCAGGTCCATGGGAACTCCACCCAGCTTGGTCTGGCTGCCAGCAGCCTTCCAAGGTAGTGCTCCCTGGTGGACTTCCCGCATAAGTTAAAGGGCCAGTCTGTCTCGGTTCAGCTACTATACATGGCTGATGGGCCCCCAAATGGCTTAGTGATCGTGGCCAGTTCACATGATACAAAATTCTGTCCCCAGGCTTCCCAACTGCCCAGGCCCCGTTAGGAATTCACTGCCCCCATCCCCAATCTCCTCGGGAGGGGGGAAAAATAAATGGCTTCCGTACCATAATGCCACTCTAGGAATTTCTCCTCTTTTTCTATGGTCTTTACAACAGAAATTAGTGAATGTTCCTTGAGTGTCACTCAGAAGTGACATCACATCCTTCCCAAAGTCCATCCTCCCCAGACACTGCCGCCCCAATCTCCTAGCATTTGTTTAAGCAGTTGGGAAATCCATATGTCCCCTATGTGTCCTAAGGCAGGTGGGGTCTGAGAGTTCCTCGTTCACTCTTTAATTCCTAGGTGCACAGCAGGACAGTGTAAAATGGCCCCAGGGAGCCACTATTCATCTTGCAGGAATAATTTTCATCTACTGATGGCTCCATGTAAATTTCCCAAATGGGGAAAACCGTAATTCCCTGGGGACTCTTTCAGGGCAAATTAATTTTATGAGCTTGGTGATGTCTGCAGCTGTATTCATAACTGTTGACATTCTTTGCCAGCAGGGATCAAAGCATGGTTTCCCCACCCACCCCCGTCTGTTACTGATGCCCCCTGTGTGCCATAGTCCCAATCCTAACCAGGCCTGAGCATTAAGCATGCTTGGGAATTAAGAGAGCCAGTTTGGTGTAGTGATTAGGAGCTCAGACTCTAATCTGGGAGAACCAGGTTTGATTCCCCCCCTCCTCCACATGTAGCCAGCTGGGTGACCTTGGGTTAGTCACAGTTCTCCCAGAGCTGTTCTCTCAGAGCTCTCTCAGCCCCACCTACCTCACATGGTGTGGGAAGAGGCAGGGAATGTAAGCCACTCTGAGATTCCAAGTGATGGGTGGGGTATAAATCCGATTGCCTCCTCCTCCTCCTTTTCTTCTTCTTCTTCTTCTTCTTCTTCTTCTTCTTCTTCTTCTTCTTCTTCTTCTTCTTCTTCTTCTTCTTCTTCTTCTTCTTCTTTTTCTTCTTCTTCTTCTTCTTCTTCTTCTTCTTCTTCTTCAGCATGGAACTCCCAGACCACATCTGTTTGGCAGGACACATGGCAACTATGGAGGCAACATGAGAATTTTGTAATGTGTGTCACCAGTTGTGCAAATCACTTTCATTTCTTGATCAAAAGCATATTTGGTTGAGTGCTTCATGAGAAATTAGGTTTCAGTCCCATGAGAGCTCTGTAATTTGTAAAAATGGGTCATGAAGTTTTGCACCAGTCAAGTTAGAACTTTGCATTGTCTTTAGGGGACCACTGGGAACATTGATTTGAGAAACAGTGGTCCCGGTCACACGGGCCAGATAACGCGGGGGGGGAGGCGTGGCTTTTTGCACCGGCGCACTTTGACCCACCTGAATGCGATCAGATGCAATGGCAGGGAATCGGGGTTTCAGTTCATCGGTGTGCATTTCCGGCGCGCTTTAACACAGCGAGGGGAGCGCGCTGGAGCGATCAGATGGAGGAAGTCCGTCTGCGGCCTGTCGCAAGCGTTAGATCGTGGACTTTCTCCAGTACCTCTTAACTCTGGATCTTCGGCCAGATGTGACGGGTGGGCAATGGGTACGTGACGCTTGCCAGATGTGCCCATTTGATCACACCCGTAAACTCCATGTGTATCCTGCAGTGACTTCTGCGTGTGATCGGAGACAATGTATGCTTGGTAAAGATAATTTTGAAGGTTCAGAAAAAAAATACTGGGTTTGGTTTAGTGGTTTCGTGTAGTGGTTAAGTGCACGGACTCTAATCTGGGAGAACTGGGTTTGATTCGCCACTCCTCCACATGTGGCTGCTGGTGTGACCTTGGGTCAGTCACAAGTTCTCTCAGAACTGATCTCTCAAGGGCAGTTCTCTCAGAGCTCTCAGCCCCACCTAACTCACGGGGTATCTGTTGTGGGGAGAAGAAGGGAAGGAGATTGTAAGCCACTCTGAGACTCCAAGTGAAGAGTGGGGTATAAATCCAATCTCCTTCTCCTCTTCTTCCTTCTGTCATACTTCAGAATGCAGGCTTGAGTTGCCAGGTCCCTCCCTGGCCACTGGCAGGGCATAGGAAGGTAAGTGTTGCCAGGTCCAGATGGGGAAACTCCTGGAGATTTGGGGATGGAGCCTGGGGAGGACAAGGGACCTCAGTGGGGTACAGTGCCACAGAGCCCACCCTCCAAAGCAGCCATTTTCCGGCAGGGAACTGATCTCTGTAGTCTGCAGGTGAGCTGTAATTCCAGGGGATTCCCAGGTCCCACCTGGAGGCTGGCTGTTTGCTTGAGGACACTCTAGCTCTGACTTTGATAGCCACACAGGCGCTTTTGGGACCTAAATTGGAAGATGTTCTAATTCAGCAACTGCGCATTTGGCACCAGACACATGACTTTCACCTTTTGAGGCCTCATAAACATCTTTGTCATGTGTCTTTAGATCTTGCTGCTTAACCTTCCTTTTCCTGGTCCAATACTCACTTATTGGTTATCTTATGGCAATATGTATTTAAGTTATGTGTACCTCAATATTGTTTGACCTCTGAAGAAGGCCCCAATACGGCAGAAATGTGTCAGGTCATGTGTATTGCTTAGGCTTTACTTTTTTGCGAGGCTTTCATTGGGCCCTTATGCAGGGGTCATTTGGGGCCGGAGCATGCTAGAATGTGCTGGAGTGCTGCTCTGGCAGCCCATGCACTGGCACAAATGGCAGTGGTGGCAAGCCCCGCCCCCAGCTTTCCACACCGAAGTGCTGCGGCCTGGAGGAGGCCTGAAGAGGCCTGTTGCCGGCCTTCCGAGGACCGCGCTGGCTTTATGGGTCTGTGCTGGAGCGCTGCGGCCCAGGGGAGGCCTGAAGAGGCCCATTGCTGGCTTTCCAGGCCCGCACTGGAGCGCTGTGACCCGGGGAAGGCCTGAAGAGGCCCGTCGCTGGCTTTCCGGGCCTGCGCTGGAGCGCTGTGGCCCGGGGGAGGCCTGAAGAAGTCTGTCACTGGTCTTCCGGGCCCACGCTGGAGTGCTGCGGCCCGGGGGAGGCCTGAAGAGGCCTGCCACTGGCCTTCTGGGGCCCACACTGGAGCGCTGCAGCCTGGGGGAGGCCTGAAGAGGCCTATCACTGGCCTTCTGGGGCCCGCGCTGGAGTGCTGCGGCCCGGGGGAGGCCTGAAGAGGCCCAGTGACAGCATTCCAGGGCCCGCGCGAGAGCACTCCGGCCCAGGGGAGGCTTGAAGGGGCCCATCGCTGGCCTTTCAGGGCCCGTGCTGGAGCGCTGCAGCCTGGGGGAGGCCGGAAGGGGCCCATCGCCAGCCTTCTGGGGCCACGCTGGAGCACTGCGGCCCGGGGGAGACCTGAGGAGGCCCATCACTGGCCTTCTGGGGCCTGCGCTGGAGCGCTGAGGCCCGGGGGAGGCCTGAGGAGGCCCGTCACCAGCCTTCCAGGGCCCACGCTGGAGCTCTGTGGCTCAGGGGAGGCTTTGATCGCTGTAAGTGAGGGATCCGCGGGGGTGGGGGCCTTCCCCCCTCTCCCCATCTCTTTGCCCTCTTTCTGTCCCTCCTTTCTTTTTCTTTCTTTCCCTTTTCTTCCTTCTTTCCTTCTCTCTCTTTCCCTTCTTTTCTCCCCTTTTTCTCTTTCCCTCCTTTTATTCTCTCCTTTTGTTCTTTCCCGCCTTCTTCCCTTCTCTCTCTTTCCCTCCTTCCCTTCTTTCCCTCTTTCCTTCTCTCTTTTTATCCCCTCTTTCCTTCTCTCTTTTTATCCCCTCTTTCCTTCTCTCTTTTTATCCCCTCTTTCCTTCTCTTTCTTTCCCTCTTTCCTTCCTTCTTTCCTTCTCTACTCTCTCTTTCTTTCCCTCTTTCCTCCTTCTGCGGCCCAACTCTAGTGAAAAGGGGTTTAAACTTTAAACCCCTTCTCTCTTAGCTTCCCCCCCCATGCAGGCCAGCTAGGAAAGGGGAGGGGAGGCTTTTGAAGATGCCTTCCCCCCCTTTTGCTTCCCCTTCTGACATCACTTCCAGTGATGTCAGGGGGTGTGGCATATGCTAGTGAGCTATTATGCTAATAACCTAGTAGCTCATTAGCATACCTTATATGCTAATGAGCTTCTGCAGCTCTTTTTCTACAAAATGACCCCTGCCCTTATGTATGTTTTTAACTGTCTTTCTAATAAATACATGTATTTTTGTATATTATAAGTTTCAACTAGGTTTTTAATATTGGTCCTTCATTAGACTTTCTTCTCACCCTTTTGGTTCTTGATGTAATTTGGAACCTCCTGCCTACAGAAAACTAGAATGTAAGACAGGCAATTTCCATCTAGCCGTCTTCGTGAGGTATGGATTTTCTGCATCACAGGAAGCCCCCGGCTCAAACAACTATTGTTACAAGGAGGATTTTTTTTAAAAAAAAAAATCAAATCAAATCAAAACTCACTTTTTCAGATACGACCATTTATTCCTCTTGTTTTCCTTTTTGTCTTTCAAAAGAAGGTTTCACTTTCATTTCTCTTCCATTTCTCTTTCTAGAAAAATCAATGCACCCTTTTGTAACATCAGGCCTCACAGCTGTTTCATACATCACATGGTGATCTAGCAGGAAGATAAGAAGGTTTGGGAAGAGATTGCTTCCACCTCTACGGAGTTTCTGAGCATCTACAGAGTGAAATTCTGAAATATCATAGAATCTCCCTTCCTGCCCCTCCCCTTTTCAAATTTCTCTTTAGTCAAAATGGGATTGATTAGAAACTGACTCCAAATTCCTAAAAAAAAAAAGAAAGAAAGAAAGAAAAGAAAAGAGGAAAAGAAATGGATTATGAGATTTCAAGGAGAAATTGGGTAAAGGGGAATTACGAGAATTTCTCTTTACAATGCTACTTCAAACACATGTTTTGTGCTTTCCTGGACCCCCGTCAACAGCACAAATAATAAATTCAGGAAAGATTAAATTTGGGGGGCCAGCAAGACTTTTAGGGCAGACACTACTATTTGGAACTGCAATTCAAATTAGGAGATAAAGAAAGAAGAATGATAGAAGCATAATTAAAGTCGTATGCAAATACTGCTAACTGATCTAAGGATCTTTCTTTATGACTATATAGGGAATACCCCCACACTCCCAAAAGGCTATGTGTAATCTACATAGGAAATTATCTGAAATATTAATGAAAATTCAGCCCAAATATGCGAATGCAGCTAAGTGATCTGCAGATATTTTCTTATGACTGCATAGGGAATATACTCACATTCCCCAAAGGCTGTGTGTAACCTATATGGGGAGAGGTATGCCCTGTCTCATCAGATCTCAGAAGCTAAGCAAGGTCAATTCTTGGACAGGAGTCTACCAAGGAAGGCTCCGCAGAGGAAAGCAGTGGCAAACCACTTCTGCTTCTCCCTTGCCTTGGAAGCCCCTCGCCGGGCTCACTGGGAGTTGA
This sequence comes from Gekko gecko, assembly GCA_029375565.1. Lineage (NCBI taxonomy): Eukaryota > Metazoa > Chordata > Lepidosauria > Squamata > Gekkonidae > Gekko > Gekko gecko. The sequence continues at coordinate 15,752,622 of JAPDNY010000011.1, forward strand.
CTGCATCTCGATGGCACTTATGTGCGTAATCCATATATGAAATCAGCAGAAATGTAAATCAACACACAATGAGATAGAAGTATGTTGTTGCTGTTACTGTTCTGTTCTGAGATAGATTCAGGTGGGTAGACGTGTTGGTCTGAAGCAACAGAATGAAGTTTGAGTCCAGGGGCACCTTTAAGACCAACGAAGTTTAATTCTGGGTATCAGCATCTGGGTGCGAGCCCACTTCTTCAGATACAGTGAAACAGTTTTCTTCAAGCGCCTTACGTATAGGTGGGGGGGTTACTTGCCAGGAAGGGCTAATTGAAGTCACTGAACGTTAAGTATAACAACTTGACTACAATTAGCCCTTCCTTGGAACTAACCTTTCCCCCCACCTTCTCGCAACCTAGATGTAATGGTTGGCAAAATCTGTTTCAATGTATTTGAAGAAGTGTGCCTGCACACAAAAGCCTATGCCGAGGAGGAGGAGGAGGAAGAAGAATGGATTAATACCTCACCGTTCACTACCTGAAGGAGTCTCAGAGCAGCTTACAATCTCCTTTCCCTTCCCCTCCCCACAACAGACACCCTGTGCGGTAGGTGGGGCTGAGAGAGCTCTTTCAAGGACTGCTCTTGAGAGAACAGCTCTGAAAGAACTTATGACTGACCCAAGGTCACGCCAGCAACTACATGTGGAGAAGTGGGGAATCAAACCCGGCTCTCCCAGATTAGAGTCTGTGCTCCTGTCCACTACACCAAACTGGCTGTCAGTTAAACATTGCTGGTCTTAAAAGGTGCCACTGGGTCAAACTTTGTTCTGTCTATACTGGGAGAGGCTTTTTGAAGGGATGCCGTGAAGTGTTTGCTTTTGTTGAAGTTTCATCATTGGAGCCAGTCTTCATTAAGATAGTCCCAGAGGTCAGCCATGTTGCTCTGCAGGAGTAGACTCTAGTCCAGCGGTGGCTTAGAGGCCGACAAGATTTTGGGGCAGTAAGAGTCTTCCAGAGTCAAAGCTCCCTTCCTTGATGAAGGGAACTTTGAGTCCTGAAAGCTCACCCCCCAAAAAAACCTTGTTGATCTCTCAGGTGCTAATGGACTCAGATCTTTCACATCATCATGAAATTACTCAGACTTCTAATAGGATGCCCACTGCAGTCCACTCTGAGATGGACAAAAGAAGGTTTCCCATCTTGTTGGAACTCACTAGCTAATGAACTAACAAAACCTGGCTGGTGAATACCTCTGAGATGTGCAACCCGAGACCATGTGGCTTCTTAGATACATCTTACTTTTAAAAACAGTGCAGCATGAGTCCACCCATGAGGGTGGAAGAATGAAAGGCAATTGCCAACAGGGATGTTCAAACACCTGCTCGGTTTGGCTCACGTTCTGCTCGCCGCTGACGAGCAGAGAGGTGATTTTTCAGAGTGAGTCTCTTAAGATCTGGGGGGGGGTGCGGTAGCAGGACGGGCCTGCTCTGGCCTGCAGGCTGTGTTCCACCCTGTCCTCCAAGGTTCTCCCAACACCTGGAGAGGCTTCACTCTCTCTCTCTCTCTGGTAACCTGCCATCACCACCTGACCTTTGTAAGGAATTGCCTGCTGGGAGGGTCAGGGCTCCCAGGTTCCCATCCAAGATCTGAGGCCCCGCCTCTGTCTCCCCTGCTGCCCAGCACCTGGTCACCATGGGAACAGTTTACTGACTTGTGTGCCCTTGGTGGAATAGCCACGTGCCAACTGCCTGCCTTCCCCCTGACACCCCTTTTAAAATAGCGTGTCCGAGATGGTGGAGGTCTATGTGGTATAGAGAACCAAATCCTCTGTTCCTCTCTCTATGCATGCCCTATCAGATGTTAAAATAGGACAGGCTCCTAAAGTTTAGGAAGTTACAAATCCCTACAGAGTTCCCAGTATCTTGAAGCTTTCTGTATTTCTTTGGCAAAGCACGTAGTCAATGGCTGCCTCCTTCAGACCTCAGTTAAGAGTTCTGTCTCCCTGATGGACTCAGCACAAAAGTGACCTCTTCCTTGCTGCAAGGAGTTTTTATCAACTCTCTTGTCCCTACCCACTGACACGGTCAGGCCAGGTCAGCGACACTCTTCCTGACATCACTAGAATTTTCCTTCCTGTAGCCTCTCTAATATTTAATTCCTCCATATCTCTGTTCCCTGCTTGGAGAAGAGAGGAGAACTTGACCCATCCATTATCTCTCCTGCTAGATAAGAACATAAGATAAGCCAATGTTGAATCAGGCCAAAGGCCCATCTAGTTCAACACTCTGTCACACAGTGGCCAAAAATACCAGGTGCCATCAGGAGGTCCAGCAGTGGGGCCAGGACACTAGAAGCCCTCCCACTGCTGCCCCCTCTAGCACCAAGAATAGAGTGCATCACCAGCCCCAGACTGAGAGTTCCTATCTATACCTTGTGGTTAATAGCCACTGATGGACTCCATCATTGCTCCATATGTTTATCTAATTCCCTCTTGAAACTGTCCATGCTTGTAGCTGCCACCACCTCCTGTGGCAGTGAATTCCATATGTTAATCACTCTTTGGGTGAAGAAGTACTTCCTTTTATCTGTTCTAACCCAACTGCTCAGTAATTTCATTGAGTGCCCATGAGTTCTTGTCTTGTGAGAAAGGGAGAAAAGTACTTCTTTCTCAACCTGCTCTATCCCATGCATAATCTTATAAACCTCGATCGTGTCACCCCTCAGCCGTCGTTTCTCCAAGCTAAAGAACCCCAAGCGTTTTAACCTTTCTTCATAGAGAAAGTGTTCCAACCCTTTTATCATTCTAGTTGCCCTTCTCTGCACTTTTTCCAACGCTATACTATCCTTTTTGAGGTGTGGCGACCAGAACTGTACACAGTATTCTAAATGAGGTCGCACCAATGATTTGTACAGGGGCATGATGATACTGGCTGATTTGTTTTCAATTCCCTTGATCTATTAGCATTTGTATGAAGGTAAGGTGGAAAACAACTGGATTGCCTTCCGCCCTTCCTGCCTGTTCTCTGCCCAGCGAGAGAGAGAGGAAAAAAACTTTTAAAACTCAGAGCGAAGGTTTTGCTTATTTCAAACCTCCAAAGGAAAAATGTATTTCTTCACAGGGGGACTGAATGAGTCATCATACCCAGTAAATTTGGACTTACAGGTCACCATACTGCAAAGGACGGGAGCCGCTGTTCTAGAGAGCATGACGAGATGTTAGGATAATGTGACAATGTGTTGTGAATTGTTTCTAAGGAAGATAGAATAGCTGGACAGTAATATCTTGAGTCTGAAGGGAAGTTCCAAAAAATGATTGATTCTCCATTGGGAATCACTGAGGACTGCTGTATCTGAATATACTTTGTGGATGTCCTCATGTATCAGGCACCGGGGAAAGTCCAATGTTTACAGATCTTCTCCAGTGAGTGCTCCATTCTCATTTGGTGGCCAAAGTATCTGAGCTTCATCTTCATTACCTGGCCTTCCAGGGAACAGTCAGGGTTGATTTCCTTTAGGACTGACTGATTTGATCTCCTTGCAGTTCAAGGGACTCTCAAGACTTTAGGGTAGCAGCTGCCTTACAGTGGGGTCTGCACAAAACTACTGTATACTAGCATCAAGGGCACAACTGGTGTTGCCTTTAAGCAAATTGAATTTCACCCAGATTCTTCATAACTTCAGCACAATTAATCAAAGTTTTCAGATGTTTCAGATGTGGTAGAAACTGACTGCGGCCTCCAGATTTTCAACAGTGTTCCTCAATCATTCTACCCGCTATATTCATCACGTTTTTGTGAATTTCCTGAATTGTGCAGGGGGTTGGACTAGATGACCCCGGGGATCCTTTCCAACTCTATGGTTCTATGATTCTATACATATTACAGATAATCTCTCAATGTCCAATCTAATTGAGGGTTTGGACAAATAACTAACCTGGATATACTCAATATCTGGGGGTGGGATCATTCTCTGGCCCCACCCCCTGACCTTTGCACGTTGATGAGGTCATCTTGAACAGATAGAACATTCACGCAGCTAGTTGTACATTGTAAGGTTGCCAACTCCAGGCTGGGGAATTTCTGGGGTCCAAGAGCATTTTCTGTGGAGGTGTAATGGGAGGAGGGATTTCACCTAGAATCTAAGGTATACCATAGAGTTTGCCCTCTGAAGCTGCCATTTCTCCAACTGAACTGCTCTCTATCATCTGGAGATCAGTTGTGAAGAAGAAGAGGAAGAAGAAGAGGAGGAGGAGGAGGAGGAGGAGGAGATTGGATTTATACCCCACCCTTCACTACCCGAAGGAGTCTCAGAGTGGCCCACAATCTCCTTTCCCTCCCCCTCCCCACAACAGACACCCTGTGAGGTAGGGAGGGCTGAGAGAGGAGGAGAAGAAACAAAAGCAGAAGAAGAGGAGGAGATTGGATTTATACCCCGCCCTTCACTCGGAGTTTCAGAGTGGCTTACATCCGGCAGCTGCAAGTGGGGAATCAAACCCGGTTCTCCGAGATTAGAGTCCGCGCACTTAACCACTACACCAAACTGGAAGAACTCCAGACCCCCCCAAGGTTGCCAATCCTATGTACATGTGACCTGTACTTTGTAAAAATGCTGAGTACAGATGGTACCAAGAGAGCCTACAGACATACAGTTCTTACATGTGTAGACTCCATGCAGAAGTGATAATCTATAACCCTTTTTTTCCAGACATTATTTTTGGAGGTATTGAACAACAGATACCAGGAGCTCATGCTACCCGTGAGCCTCCTGATAGGCATGGCGGCCATTTCATCATGTGTGTATTTTCAGCTTCAGTGCATGAGCTTGAAATATGTGCACTGTACATTTCAGACAAAATGGCAACAAGATGTGCAGGGCCTTCTTGGTCGTGACACCAAGAATATGAAACTCTCTCTCCAGGGACATTTGTCTCTCCCCTTCTTTCCAGCAGGTGAAGATTTTCTGTTGTTCTGACTGGCATTCTCTCAATTATACCTCCTTCATGCCTTGTGCTTTAATCTGCTATTTTGGCTTTTATGGAGGAATACTGATTTGGATTTTAATACTTTTTTTACTACGTATTTTGTTACGCTCGCTCCAGGTGTTAGCTGCCTTGGCGACTGACCCGGCAGAAAGGCAGGAGATGAATATTATCAATAAATAAATAGTGGCAGAGAGCGCCCTCAAGTCGCAGCCGACTAATGGCGACCCTGTGGGGTTTACAGGTGGCAAGAGATGTTCACAGGTGGTTTGCCAAGGCCTGCCTTTGCGTCACGACCCTAGCCTTCATTGATGGTCTCCCATTCAAATCCATTCAAATACTAACCAGGGCCAACCCTGCTTAGCATATTGGGCAGATCATGGGTAATGCGTGCTCCATTGCCGTGCAGCTGGGTATGCCCAAAGGTAACATCTGGGAAAGCATAATGTGCGGAGGCTGAGGATGGGGCCTGGGGTCATGGAACTGGCTCACTTTTATTGTTTAATCATAGGAGTAATTAATGCTACTTTGAATTATCCAGTGCTTACCATTAAAAAAAAGAAAAGAAAAAAGAACGGAGGATGACTAAAGCCATAAATTCTAATAAACTGGAAATTAGACATCAAAAAAAAAATCTCCCAGGATCTCGTCTATTTATATATGCAAGTTCTTTTTATGTTGGGCTTACTTAGACCGTTCCGCAGGTGAAAATTATGTTGCTTTGAGCTGCTGCCTGCCCACTGCCTGTCTGATGAAGAAACATGCCCACCAGAGTATGATGCACACCTATGGCCAGGAGTGAAGAAGGTGCAATACACAGCAGCCCCCCAAATCTTGCCAGCTTTGAATCATAAGAGACTCATCGACATTGTTGATACTTGATTGTGCCACGCCAGATGCCCAAAAGGTCTGAACATTTGGGCCTGGGTTAGAAGTTATCGTGCCTGAGGTTAAACGAGCATTTCTCAAACTTTTCGGAGCTTAGAGCCCCTCTCCTTTGTTCGCCACCACCCCAACCCTCTGCAGGGGCCCGCCCACATTCAGTGATCTACTTCCCGCTGCTGTGCATGAGAAGCTGCAAACTGGAGGGAACGAAATAATAAAGACCACTTTAGCTAAAACAGGCCCTTGGTTTCTTTACCAGTTTGGTGTAGTGGTTAAGTGCGCGGACTCTTATCTGGGAGAACCGGGTTTGATTCCCCACTCCTCCACTTGCACCTGCTGATGTGACCTTGGGTCAGTCACAAGCTCTGGCACAGCTGTTCTCTCAAGGACAGTTTCGGTCAGAAGTTCTCTCAGCCCCAGCTACCTCACAGGGTGTCTGTTGTGGGGAGGGGAAGGGAAAGGAGTTTGTAAACCGCTCTGAGACGCCTTTGGGCAGTGAAGGGTGGGGTATAAATCCAAACTCTTCTTCTTCTTCTTTACCTCTGTCATCTGCCTTCTCTTACCTGGCACCAGGTTGCTCTTAGAGATAACTTAATATTATTATTTATTGCAGTTATTAATTGCCCAACCCCTGCTACTCCAGGGCTCTGGGCGATGTACAAATCACAGATAGAACAAGATAAAATCAGTTAAAACATTAATAAACATTTGAGGCAATCAGATGGCGAATATCCAGTCCCAGTTCCAACTCACGCCGCCGGCTACTTCGCTGACAGCGGGGAAGAGGGCAAAACAGATGTAAACAACAGAGAACGGGAAAAGGGTGCCAGCCAGGATGGAACCGTCGCTGTCCTCAACCAAAAGCCTGGCGGAATATCTCTGCCTTGCAGGCCCTGTGGAACTGCATCAGATCCCGCAGGGCCCTGATGGGATTTGGCAGAGAGTTCCACCAGGTTGGGGCAAGGACTGAAAAGACCCTGGCCCCGGTCGAGGACAGACGGATGTCTTTAGGGCCCGGGATCACCAGCAGATGGCTGTCTAAGGAGCACAAGGCAGTCCTGGGGACATAGCGGTTTCTGGATATAGAAGAAGAAGAAGAGGAAGAGGAGGAGGAGGAGATTGGACCACTGTTGGACATAAACCACCATCCTGAACTTCTTGTGAGCTTCTGGATAGCTGGAGTTGGAAGAGTGCTAGGTGCCGTTATTATCACCCCACCTTTGCCTGCTAGGATCGTATGCAACATGCATGACGTCACTCCATCAGAGCTCTAGTCTGAGAGATGGTGACATGTTCTTCCACGGATGGGTGATCTTCTGCTTGGTTCCATGAGTGAAAAAGGTGAGACTTGTTCTTGTCACAGACTTACAGCCCACTTCTGGCTGAAAGAGCGAGGCCAGCTCAGTTCCCTTTTCGAATCATGGAGCTGGAGACCTGAGAGTTGACACAGGCCTTTGGAGATAAAGAGGGGTACCCTGAAGTACAGGCGAAACTGGGGTGTGGTCGTGTTGGCTTCCCTAAGGGTAGCTGAAATTAAATGAGAATGTGTCCAGTTCCAGGGATGATTCATGAAAAGTAGGAGTCAGGTGACGGTTTTGCGGAAGAACCACCATTTCCCCCACCACCACCCTACAGAGGTTGCGTAAATTTAGAAGAGTGAGTCTTTTGCCCAAGGACAGCTGCTTTGAATGTTCATTTCCTCCCTTTGAAGTAAACTTCTATTAAGTTATAATTCTTTTACAACCCTGTAGACCAATTACTCAACACAAGCACGTCCAAAAGAAACTGTAATTGAAAATGCTAAAATGATCAAGCTATTAATATTATCGCATCATTAGTCAGCCCAGGAGGCACAGTGGATAGAGCGCTGGATTTCGTTTGGCAAGACCTGGGTTCGAAGCACGTCACATGAACACATAGTAAGCTGCCTTCTACTGAATGAGACCCGTGGTCCATCAAACTCCGTATTATCTACTCAGGCCGGCAGCAGCTCTCCAAGGTCCTTCACATCATCTACTGCCAGATTTTTTAAAAAAGTCACACACCAAAAAGCTGGCGATGTTGGGGACTGAACCACGGCCCCCTCCCTGAAGCTCACTGGGTGACCTTCTTGGGTGATTATACAATCTTATAGCTTAGCTTGCCATTGTGAAGATTAAATGGGATAAACTCCTCTACATTTTTCTTGGGCTCTGAGGTGGAAAGACAGAAAAAGAACTACTGAGGCTGCGATCATATGCACAATTAGACCCGACATAGGTGCAAATGCCGGGCGGATTTAAAGGGTGCAATCAGGCAACAACATCTGGGAAGCATCCCACAGCCATCGGCAACTCGTTCTGCTCCGCCGCAGAAGTGGAGTTAAACGGCACCAGGGAAAACCCAGTAGTAAATAGGTTGTGATGGGCCACGGATGGACTTTCCCGTGTCTGATCACTCCAGCATGCTCTCATGGCATCGGGATGGTCTGATCAGGACCATCCTGACTCTGTGCCATTGTTTTTTTCCCCTTTGCTGTATGCGCACCATAGCAAACTCCATAGGGAGCCCTCGGTGTGGAGGTGTGATTCATTGATCCCTCATTTAAGCACATGAGGAAGAAATGGCACCAACCCCCCCCACAGTTGCGTCTGATCACACACTGACGGACTGCACCCACAGCTTCAAAGGGAGGTGTGATCCTGCAACTGCGGGTCAAATTCCTCCAGAAGAAACAGCCTTGCTCCTCCCCCCCATTTTTTCTGGCAGGTGTGACCGCAACCTGAACGAGATTCTGTATTCAACGGAGAAAGGCCATCCTTAATCGCTTGTAAGGGTATATCAGTCTTCATTCACATATAAATGGATCAGCAGAAGGGAAAACAGGTCTGTAAGGCTCAGATCCCTACACAAAAGTATTGAAGTGAAACCAAGCTGCCATCGACCAGGTTTTGCAACACAGTCAATAGCTTTGTCACCAGTGTTCCTTCTAAGCTGAGTTAGTGTGAGCTAACTTGCAGTTTTTAGCCTCCGGCTCACACATTCTTGTCTTCGCTCAGGAAGGACGCGCTCCAGAGCAAACTAATTGATGCAGAAGCCAGATCGCTCGCTCACAACTTTAATGCCAGGAGCTCACAAAGTAGGATTTTTGCTCACAGGACTCCACAGCTTAGAGGGAGCATTGTTTGACACTATGAAAAAAAATGCTTTTTAAAAATTATTCTTTATAAAAGTACTGAAACTGAAATGCACCTGCTATTGTCTTTTGCATGCTAACGTCATTCAGCATCTAAAATCACCCCACTTTCCAAGGTATAAGGACAGATGGATTCCCACTCTAGCTGTATCTGAAGAAGTGAGCCGTGATTCACAAAAGCTCCTCCCCTGCCACAAATTTTGTTAGTCTTTAAGGTGCTCCTGGTCTCTTGCTCTTTTCTCCTGAAATGTACTTGGGGACAGTTGACCTAACAGTCAGTCAGTCGATGTTTATTACGGTCAGAAACCAGCATAAGATCAAAACATCTCTTAAAACCATCTAATACTAATAAAACTTGGAGCTCAGAAAAACTACTATGATCATTCCAAACTTTTCCGATTTCTAATTGCTATAGTTACAAAATTTTGCCACCGCATAAGTTACAGATTTCTGCATATCTTCTGAGAGGTATTTCCAGAGTGCTTCAGACCTAAAGTTCATATAATACTTCAGTGGTATGAATTTAGAAAGGAGTGGAATAACTAATTGCAGTCTTTCTTCTGACCTAACAGTCTTTGTTCTTTCAGCATTGTTCCATTGTTCCTGGACTTATCAAGAGGTCCTCAGTGAGAAGATCAGGGGATGGGCCATTGATCAGTGGCAGAGCATCTCCTTGGCATGCAAAAGACTTCAGATTCAGTCCCCAGCACCTCCAGCTAAAAGGATCAGCTGGTAAGAGGGATTAACACATGGAATCCACTGCCGCAGAAGGTGGTGGCAGCTACAAGCATGGATGGCTTCAAGAGGGAATTGGATAAACATATGGAGCAGAGGTCCATCAGTGGTATAGATAGGGACTCTGGGGCAAGTGATGCTCTGTATTCTTGGTGCTTGGGGGGGTCAACAGTGGGAGGGCTTCTAGTGTCCTGGCCCCACTGCTGGACCTCCTGATGGCACCTGGCTGGTATTTTTGGCCACTGTGTGACAGAGTGTTGGACTGGATGGGCCATTGGCCTGATCCAACATTGGCTTCTCTTATGTTCTTAAGTAATTTGAAAGACCTCAGCCTGAGACTTTGGAGAGCCACTGCCAGTCTGAGTAGACAGCACTGACCTTGATGGACCAAGGGTCTGATTCAGCTGCAAGGCAGCTTCGTTTGTTCATGTGACAACGAAAGGCTAGCTTCTATGAACTTTCCCTACACAGCCAGTCATCCCCTAACATCTCAAAATGTTTTGAAGTGAACGCCAGTTCTAAATGTATCATACTTTTTGGGACCCATTCCCAAAGTCACTCCAAGCTAACATAAAATGCGGGAACCTCTTCATCTGAACAAATGTATATTTCATTTTGCACGTTTTGATTAAAAAAAATAATAGAAAATCTGTATATCTGCCTGCCTGCCTGCCTGCCTGTCTGTCTATCGCATTCCTGGACAATAGGCTATATTTCAGGGGCATTTCACACATTATGCAGAGGCAAGCCCAGATGTGCCATTGTGCTCAGTGTTCCCTCTATGCTGAGTAAGTGTGAGCTAGCTCACAATTTTTTAGCCTCTGGCTCACATTTTTGTCTTAGCTCAGGAAGGGAGGGCTCCAGAGCAAACTAGTTTATGCAGAAGCCAAATTGCTCACTCATAACTTTAATGCCAGGAGCTCACAAAGTGGATTTTTTGCTCACAGGACTCCACAGCTTAGAGGGAACATTGACTGTGATTCCCAAAAGGGCTCGTCTCTCTACTTGGTTCCTTTTTTCTGCCCTTCTGGCTTGACAACCGACCAGCGAAACTGTTGGCTCTGCTTTGGGCTCCTGGGCCTGCTCTGAGAACATGATTGTGCAGCCGAGGAGTTGACTCTACAGCACACTCAAGATAGTGCACAAAAATATTTCGGCCTCACCAACAGCTTACCCAATCCATTCTGTACGTTAAGAGACTTCCCAGAACTCTCTGCAACACAGAAGGTTTAGGTTTGCCAACAGGCCTGGAGGGGGGAAAAATGTTCTGTCCCCTTAATGGAGGCTTAATGTGTGGAAACAGGCAGCTGAAACTTTTCATTGGCATAGATGTAAATAGTAGCACCTATTAAACAAGGTCCCATTAAACTTCTATTAAAGGGACAGAACACTCCCCCCTCCCCTTCCAGGCAGTTCGTAACCCTACAAAGGCTCCATGGCAGATGTGCAAGAGTTCTTCAGGGTCATCTAAATCTAGAAGACTGGAAATCTGTTAACCTGAGCCTTTCCCTGACATGCCTTTACTCAGAGGCTGGGTTGGATCCGGTCGACATTTTCGCTCAGTCTTGCCAGTTCCTTTCCATACTTCAGCCTCCACTTGACATGGATTTCTCTTACGGATGATTCTCAGCATAGTCTTTTGGGGTGGCCAAGGAGGATGCCTCCTTCCTTTTTTCACCAGCAGAAAAGCCGGTAGGATCCAACTAGGGTTCCCAAGTACTTACCGTCTGGGGGCGGGGGACGAATGCTCCCCGGCCGGACCAGTCTTCCTGGTAACGCACCATGCCGTTGCCAGGAAGGGACGGTAGGCGACGCTCTGGCAATGGGGCTGAAAACTCGATGCCCTTCCTGGCGACGGCATGGTGTTCCGTGCCCCTGGGGATGGTCCTGCGAGGACGTATCCATCCCCCGCCGGCATGTGGTAAGTTCTTGGGAAGCCTAGATCCAACCCACTATGTGGAATAACCTTCCATGAAGGCATTTCAGATATCATGTGCCAACCCACCCCAGTGTTGTCTCTTCTAGTAATATTTCCCCTTAACACTTGCTCTACATTTGAATTTTGCTGCCTGTAGTTTAGTTTGTAGCCCTTATCAGGTATTCTGTTCCCAGGTCCTTGCAGGATTGAACTCTATTAGATGGACAGGTGGTTTGAGAAATGAAAAGGAGGAGGAGGAGGAGATTGGATTTATACCCTGCCCTTCACTTGGAGTCTCAGAGTGGCTTACAAACTCCTTTCCCCTCCCCTCCCCACAACAGACACCCTGTGAGGTAGGTGGGGCTGAGAGAGCTCTGAAAGAACTGCTCTTGAGAGGAGGAGGAGGAGGAGGAGGAGGAGAAGAGGAGGAGGAGGAGGAGGAGGAGGAGATTGGATTTATACCCTGCCTTTCACTACCCGAAGGAGTCTACAAATTCCTTTCTCTTCCCCTCCCCACAACAGATACCCTGTGAGGTAGGTGGGGCTGAGAGAGCTCTTTCAAGAACTGCCCTTTCAAGGACAGCTCTTGTCAGAACTATGGCTTGCCCAGGGTCATCCAGCAGCTGAAAGTGGAGGAGTGGGGAATCAAACCTGGTTCTCCCAGATTAGAGCTTGCACACTTAACCACTACACCAAAATGAGGCAGGGAATTGAGAGTCGATAAAACTGAGAGAAAGCAGAATACAGCTGGGCTGGAAAAGTCTCTGACAACAAAGCAGGGCACCATTTTGGGTGGCAGGAGAGGGCAGAGAAACGGTCCCGAAAGTGCAGAGGTGGAATCTAGGGCTTTCCCTCAACAACAAATTAGGCTGAGGGAGAGAACACGCTAGGCGTGGGCTGGATTCAGCAGGAAATGCAAGTAGGATCGGCTTTCCTTGAACATCTGACTTTGAAGTTCAGGAAAGTTCTGGCCAGCAGTGTCTTGTTGGAAGTCATCTTGCACTTCCCGTGTTTTCCTTCCCTGGCTTGCCAGTCCAGTGTTCCAAAGAGACACACAAAAGCCACTCAACAAAGTTTAATTCCAGGTACACACGAAAGCTTAGGCCCAGAATCAAACTTTGTCGGCAGGAATTCCTTTGCATATCAGGCGACACACCCCTAATGTAGCCAGTCCTCCAAGAGCTTACAGAGCTCTTCTTACAGGGGCTACTGTAAGCTCTTGGAGGACTGGCTACATCAGGGGTTTGTGGCCTAATATGCAAAGGAGTTCCTGCTACAAAAAGAGCCCTGGTTTCGAAGAATTGTATCCTGCATTTTCTGTCGATTTACATCTTGCTGATAAGGTGGAGCTGACTGTCAAATGCATGGTATTTATCTCACCGAGATAACTGGCTGCTCAGATAGTGAAGCAGCCCTTGTCTGCCTAGCTCCTTCTCTCCATGACGATCACCCGATGAGGATGTACCTGCAGAACATTTTATTCAGCCTTCAACTATACCACAAGACTAAACTTAAGACACCACAGAATCAGGCTGCTTGCTCCTCTTCGTTTCCATATCTCTCTCTTGATCTTCTACATTCGCTTTTTACGATCCCAGTTCATAGGCTTCAAACGCAGGACAATGTTGGAGCATGCATTAATTATAGTGTGCAGATCCAATGTATAGATTAGATCCCTAACACTGGGATATCTGGCAGATGCTTGTAACTTGCCAAAAAGGCAAGCTTTACTACCATTTCAGATGCAATATAAAGGGTCTGAATTCCAACAGGGAAGCCCTATGTTTAAAATATAGGGGGGTAGATTAGGACTGAAACGCTAAAGCTTCCAGACTTGGATCTAACAGGTATGAATTTAGCTGCAGACATCACCAAGTTCACAAAGTGAACTTGTGCCAGTCAGGAAAATGCACTATTATACAGGTGGATTCATGTTCAAAATTCTGAATCCTTACTGTGGAGTTTCATCCCCTAACCAGGGAATGGGCAGGCAGCACACTTGAACCAACCTAAATGTTGGAGACGCGACAGCTGGCTAAGAGTCTAATTACTGTAAAGGCTGCTGATAGAGTAGCGTACGTGCATATATGTATATTGTCTTAATTATATTGCTGTATATTGTTTTAATGTTGCTTTAAAAAAGTAAAGGTTTCCCTTGCTCGAAAGCTGGTCAAATGCTCGTCTCCATTTCCAAGCTGAAGAGCCAGCACTGTCCGATGATGTTTCCGAGGTCATGTGGCCAGCATGTCTAAATGCCAAGTCACACAGAACGCTGTTACCTTCCCACTGAAGCTGTACCTGTTCATGGACTTGCAATTTCTTGCTTTCGAACTGCTAGGTTGGCAGGAGCTGGGGCCAGAGACGGGAGCTCACTCTGCCACGTGGCACTCGGGTCTCGAACTGCCAAACTACACATCTTCCAGTCTGCAGCTCAGCATCTTAACCTCTAAGCCACCACAGCACCCACAATGTTGTTTTAATGGTTGTTTTATTATTACTACGTTGTTGTTGGGATGCCGTAAGGTCTAAGTTTTGGCTGTGACCCTCCCTGAGCCCGTTCACGGGGAGAGTGAAAGACAAGTGTGAAGATTAAATTAAATTCTAAAAATTAATTTAAATTTCTGACATGACATCATAAAGGCAAGTAAAGAAGTGGAGCCGTACCTAAAGGAACAGGATACAGAGCACCAGACAACTGTGACACACCCACCTGATCAAAACGGAATGGCAGACAGTAAGAACCGCACCTTTGTTGAAATGGCCAGATGCATGCTTCTGGATGCCGGATTGCCAAAAAGTATTGGGGCGGAGCAATCTCGACAGTAACATTTCTACAGAATAGATTACCATCAAAAGCAATTGACAGCGCTCCATACGAATTACGGCATGGATCAAAGCCAAGCGTCGAGCAAATCAGAGTGTCCGGATGCAAAGCCTGTGCCTTCATTCCCGGTGAAAAATGCTCGAAGCTGAACAATAAAAGCCAGGCGAGTAGCCAGAATTTGTTGTTTTTGTTTGGGGGGCATTTAAATGTTTCAGGGGGCAATCAAATTAAAGTTAATTAAATTACCTGGAAGAGAATGACTCATCTGGTAGAATGCCCTCCTCCGTGTACGTTTCCTCAGAAGTCAGTCCCACTGAGTTCAATGGGAGCATCGCTCTTCGGAACCAGATTCCAATGCCTCACCAAACTCAGCAGTGCTACTCCCAAGCGAATACACAACAGGATTGTCCTGAGGGAGGAATGTGCTTAGTCTGCTTAATGGTGAATCTGCCACTGCCTGTGGGCTGGCAAAATCACCTAGGCAGACTGAAGAGGCAGCAGTGTAGTGCTGGGCAGATGCTCCCACAATGCTTGACTGCAACAGACAAGGTTGTTCTGCCGTGTTGAAGCCACAATGGAGTGTCTCCCCCCACTCCCCCCAGCACTCCCTCCCTTGAATCATTTGCTCGAGGGCCGCATAAGGGCCCTGGACGGGCTGGTTCCGGCCCCTGGGCCTTATGTTTGACACCCCTGCTCTAAAGGGTACAGGATTCTATCCCCAAAGACAGACAAGGTTGCAATAAGTGGTGCAGTACACTTTGATGAGACCCCAGGACAAAATCTGATGCAACGCACAGAAGTTAAAGAAAACTCATTAACAATAAATCATTGGTGCGACCTCATTTGGAATACTGTGTACAGTTCTGGTCACCACATCTCAAAAAGGATATTATAGCATTGGAAAAAGTGCAGAGAAGGGCAACTAGAATGATAAAAGGGTTGGAACACCTTCCCTATGAAGAAAGGTTAAAATGCTTGGGGCTCTTCAGCTTGGAGAAATGACGGCTGAGGGGTGACATGATCGAGGTTTATAAGATTATGAATGGGATTGAGCAGGTTGAGAAAGAAGTACTTTTCTCCCTTTCTCACAATACGAGAACTCGTGGGCACTCCATGAAATTGCTGAGCAGTCAGGTTAGAACAGATAAAAGGAAATACTTCTTCACCCAAAGAGTGATTAACATATGGAATTCACTGCCACAGGAGGTGGTGGCAGCTACAAGCATGGACAGTTTCAAGAGGGAATTAGATAAACATATGGAGCAGAAGTCCATCAGTGGCTATTAGCCACAGGGTATAGATGGGAATTCTAAGACTGGGGCAGGTGATGCACTCTATTCTTGGTGCTGGGGGGGGGCAGCAGTGGGAGGGCTTCTGGTGTCCTGGCCCCACTGCTGGACCTCCTGATGGCACCTGGTATATTTTGGCCGCTGGGTGACTAGAGTGTTGGACTAGATGGGCCATTGCCCTGATTCAACATTGGCTTCTCTTATGTTCTTATGTTCTCTTAAGCGGGCAAAAGACAGCAAGACCAAGAGAAGTTTAGGTGGAATTCAGCACAAACTTGTCAGGGTTTCAAGAGGAAACAGGACCGAGCAAAGTTACAACCCTCAGATGCTCAACCCAAGGAACTAATGGTATACCACCTCGCTGACTATCCTGTATAGCCAAAGCTGAGAAAATCCCTGAGCCCTTGTCTTGGGAAGATATCTCCAAGTTGCCTGAAAGTAAAGCCAGAAAGTGGAGAAAGGCAGCGGCAGAAGAGATACGATCGCTTCACAAGAACAGGTCTTGGGCACTCACCAAATTGCCACCTGGGCACAAAACAGCTGATGCCCTCACGAAACCATTGCCTGGAGACGGCCACTGGACCCTTCTAGCAAAATTGAACATGGTGAAATAGTACACATGCTGTTGGGAAGGGGCTGTTGGAGAAGCCACAGCCTGCTAAGAGTCTAATTACTGTAAATACAGCCGATAGAGTAGTTTAGTCTACTTGTACCCTAGGGGGAGCTGTGAAGCTTTCTCTAGTGTTTAATGCAGGGGTGTCAAACATGTGACCTGGGGGCCAGATCAGGCCCCAGAGGGCTTCCATCAGGCCCGCAGTGGAACTGGCCATCTCCTGCTTCCAGTTCTGCTGCTGCATCATCGCTTGCTTCACCAGACTCTCTTAATCACTCAGCCATTTCATGTTTTAATCCTGGTCCTAGACTCAGAACTCTGAGCATGAGATTTCTGTGGTGAATGTCGATAAATCAAAAGTAGGTTTGCAGCTTGCAGAGCTAATGTTTTAAGCATGTTTTTATTTTAAGTAAAAAAAAAACTTTGTGTTTGTGTCCTTTATAAAGTTTATATCTCCACTACCTGGCATTACAGTTTATGACACACATGGCCCGGCCCAACAAGGTCTCATTTATGTCAGATCCAGCCCTCGTAACAAATGAGTTCGATACCCTGGTTTAGGGTTTATTGAATGGTTTTCTCTTGTAGTTCAGCCTACCTCTTGTTGTTTTGACTCTCTGCTATATAGTAATGTGTTAACACTAGGTCTCTCTGTAGGCCTCTCAGTTGTATCAGTGGCCTGTCAGTCATTGCCTTTCTGCAAAATCCTGTTGCAGCAAGTTCAGTAAAAACAAACTCCAAAGCATGGATTGGATGATTTCTGAACTCTGCCCTCACTAAACAGATTTGTGTTGGGTTACCATCAACCCCATTTGCACACTGGCAACTGTAAAGAGCCTGGATTCAAATTAACAAGCTAATACCATTTGGCCTGCTGATGGGAAACGGCAATAAACATTAATTCAGCAAGGGAACTTTGTCATTCTTAATGCTGTTTAATTCTATCTGTGGTTAAGTCTGATATCGTTTGATTTATTTAGTCAGACCCCCTTTCGTTTTTTCTTCTGACTGTTTCAGTTTCTACTTTCGACTGTTAGTTTAAGATTTTACCAATAAGGTTTCTTTGAAATTCATCTGTGTTCTGTTCGTTTTATTAGCACGCCTGCGTTGTTATGGTTTGTTTAGAAAGAGGGAAGCAACTTTGTGTGACATCAGCAGCAAGGGAGCTCCCTGGCATGGGGTACACGGAACACACCTTGACGGTATTGAAACATTTCTGCCGGCGGTGACTGGTACAATTCAAAGTTCTAATTATTACGTATAAAACTCTTAAATGTTTGGGACCAAGGTATCTGAGGGACTGCCTGTTCCCATAGGAGCCGACCCACCAATTAAGACTCACTTCCAAGGCTCTGCTTTGAGCACTGCAGAATTCGAAGTAGGGCTGCCAGCTCCAGGTTGGGGAATTCCTGCAGGTCGGGAACTTCAGCAAGGTATAATTCCATCGAGGATTGGTTGCTTTGGAGGGTGGACGCTTTGGCATCGTACCCCTTTGGCATCACCCCGTCCTTCCCAGGCTCCAGCCCCAAATCTCCAGGAATTTCCCAACCTGGAGCTGGCCACCCGGAAGTGATGTCATCCCATCGTCAACGTTGCACGGCGACGCTCTGGTTTGAGGGCAAAACTCTATGGCAAAACTGCCCTCAAAATTGAATCAAGGACCTGAAAGGTAAGTTAGAAAGCAAAAGTAGGGCCAAAATCTAAAACGGAATATGAACTGGTTGTATCTAAAAATACACGAATTTATTACAAAGGCATTCAAAAGCATGTCAGAGCCCGACACAAGCCTCATAATATAGTAAAAAGTAACATGTGTCCATGTTACTATTGTTTTTTCTGTTATGTCATGCTGGTTATTGTCTGTTTTTCATTTACCAATCCCATGATCTCTCTGGCTACTTTAACTCTGTCTCAAAGGGGGCAACAGCACTATCCATGCAGGCACTTTGAAGAGTGTGGTCCTAGAAGCTGTGCCAGTGGAGGCCCTTTGACACAGTCTGCAGGGTCGTCACACAGGGTTTAGGCGCTACAAGTAAGGAGTTTCTGGGAAATCGTCACAGGAGCTGCACTGCTCACATTGGTCTTCCCATTCTCTTGAAGCTTTTCGAAACCATTTTGCTAGTTTAATGATCATCTTCATCCAATGAATTCTCCCCTTCCGAGAAATAAGTGTGAAAGTGCTTTAACCATCACCTGCTACTTCTTGGTCACAAATCAGCACTTAGGCAAGGGTTGCTAGCTCCGGGTTGGGAAACACCTGAAGATTTTGGGGGTAGAGCCTGGGAGGGGGCGGAGCCTGGGAGGGGGCGGAGTTTAGGGACAGGAGGGGCCTCAGCAGAGTACAAATCCATAGAGTCTATCCTCTGTAGCAGCCATTTTCTCCAGGGGAACTGGTCTCTATTGTCTCAAGATCTGTCGTTATAGCGGGAGGTATCCAGGCCCCACAAAGATGTTAGCAGCCCTAATTTAGGCATCTTCACCCGAGGGAGCGACTCTCCCTTTCTTATACCAGCTACACCTAGGAGATAAACACTATTTATAGAGGCAAAATAAACATTCAGATGTGAAATTCCATCTCACTCTGCACTGTCCTCATATGAAAACAGAGCATGCCCAGGATATAACCGAAATAGTACAATGGAGAGTGGGGAGGGGAGGGAACCCGAATCCCTCTTGAAAGAGAGGAAAGCAGCTGCCAGTTTGCTTTGAGGGATTAAAAACGAGGTGAAAATCTATTTTAAACACTTCTCAACTATAAAACTGCACTTTGTTGCAACAAGTCATTTGGCTTCTAAAACGTGACTCCCAGAGAAAGGAAGGGGAGGCGGAATGATTAGCTGCGCTCATGAAAAGGGTCCTAAAAGTTACATTGTGCAAAAGCAACCAAGGTTAAAGCACCGGGAATGGGAGAGTCAGGCATGGGCCAGCCGAAAAAGCACTGTCTAAATAACACAATCCAAGGCACTGTGCTGAAGTGCAAAGAAAGGAAGAATATTTATGTAACACAAATGTGTACAGACAAATACAATACAGTGTATACATATGACATACCACAACACAGAGCGTACAAAAGAAGCCGGCACAAGGACATAGGGATGAAGACTCCGGATTCAAACCTTTGTTTCGTTGATACTTCTTCAGTTGTACCACTTCGCTTCATCTAGTGCTCAAAATGTAGAAGCCTTCGCGTTATTGTGCAGGGGGGAAATAGCCACAATTCACATCAAACTAGTTTAAGCAGGGCAGCTGATCATCAGTCGAAGACAGACTCACATTGTCACATTGTCTGTACACATTTGTGTTATATAAATATTCTTCCTTTCTTTGCACTTCAGTATAGTGCCTTGGATTGGGTTATTTATACAGTGCTTTTGGGGGGGGTTGTGTATACTATACTGTGTTATCACTTTTGCATTTTATTGACAGTCAGGCATGAACCTGTATAGAGGTCAGTGGGACTTTGCAAAGTGCAGGATGCTTGGTTTGGATCATGCCTGTTATTTTTAACATGCAGAGCTTGATCTGGCAGATGAAACACAGTCTTCCACATGTTGTCACTCTATTAAGTAAGAAGGGCCCGGCTCGAAAAGAAGCAAGGGGGAGGTCTTCAGGCACATGGACCTCGGGAGAGATGACTCCGGGGAAGTCTTCCCACTTCTCTTTCCCTCTCAATACATCATCCACTTCCTGTTCTTTCCCTGCAAAGATAACAGGTTCATACTTTCCATCTCTGTTCGGCCAATACCATCGATCAAAACTTGTTACTACACAGAGGAAGTTGTTCACTTTTGCCTTTTCTGGTTGGGGATGGGCTCCTACTGTGGTGATTTGTCTCCATAGACATTGATGGCATGGGGACAGCGTTGGTGATAGGGTGGCCAGCTCTGGGCTGGGGAATTCATGGAGATTTCGGCGGTGAAGCCTGGGGAGGGACCTCAGTGGGATGCAAAGCCATACACCAAGGGTGTCGAACTCATTTGTTACGAGGGCCGGATGTGACATAGATGAGACCTTGTGTGTCACAAAATGTAATGCCAGGTAGTGGAGATATAAACTTTATAAAGGACTCAAAACACAAAGGGGTTTTTTTTAACTTAAAATAAAAACATGCCTAAAACATTAGCACTCTTGCAATATTTTGTCTGTTTAACAGTGTCTGATAACTGACAGCTCTTGCTCTGAATTATTGCATCAAAATGTCTGTGCTGTTGCAATCTTGAGTATGCTGTTGAGGTGTGTATCTGTAAGCTGCAAACCTACAATGACACAGCAGCAGCAGAACTGGAAGAAGAAGCAGAAGACAGCCAGTTCCACTGTGGGCCTGACAGAAGCCCTCCGGGGGCCTAATCTGGCCCCCAGGCCACATGTTCAACACCCCTGCCATAGAGTCCACTTTCCAAAGCAGCCATTTTTTCCGGGTGAATGGATCTCTGTAACATGGAAAGAAGTTGTAATTCTGGGAGATCTCTACCCACCACCTGGAGACCGGAGACTAGTTATTTTCAAACATTTATATACTTCTAGGGCTCAGTATCTGATCCACGGTGCATGCATGAATGACAGCCAATTTTTTAAAAAATTTGTTTTACTTTCCACTGAAGTCCCTCAGATGTTTCGCCTGAAGCCAAACCTCCCAACTTTACTCGATTGTAAAACATGTTGGAATGATCTGGTAACTTAGGGATGTGTGAAACCCCTCTTAGAAATTCCATTTGTCTTTATCGAAAGTCTTTTAGTTTCCTTGGGATCCACTGAAGTCGTACCTCAGCAGGAACTCCCCCAAATTCACTTAGAATTTTCCTCCAGACAAAATTTCTGTGGCAGTCCTGGAAAGGAGGCACAAAGAAAGTCCCTTTTTGTGAGACATAAAGCCTTGTTGTGGCTTAGTTTTAATTCTTTAGCTACACAATTGGACACACTTGCTGTTTGCTGTATAAAGCAGCAGGGCTTCATCTAGTGTTCACTGCGAAAACTACAACTCCAGGACATATATTGTCAATAATAAGCCAAAGAACCTTAAAGTGTGATATAGGCAGGGCTATTTTTGGGCAGGAACTCACAGGAATGGAGTTCCGGCTGGCTCCTGCTTTGGCCACACCCAGCAGGAACTCATTAGCATAGCAGGCCACACCCAACAGCAGAAACTCATTAGGATTGGCTACATTAGGGGTGTGTGGCTTAACATGCAAAGGAATTCCTGCTGCAAAAAAGTCCTGGGTTTTGACAACAAAGGTAAACAGAATAAGAAGCTAAAGGTGGGTGTGGCTGGATGACCACACTTCTGATAACATGGGGATATGGCCTAATAGGCTAGTGAACTGTGCTGTCAGGGGTGTGGCCTATTATTCTAATAAGTTTCTGCTGCTGGGTCTGGCCTAGTATGCTAATGAATTCCTGCTGGGCTTTTTCTACAAAAAGAGCCCTGGATATAGGTTTCCATCAGAACAATTCATCATTCCCCTTTGGCCAATTATAAATGCACACTGTTTGGTCCTTTCAAATATCTTTCTGTACTAAAGGGATATGTTAATATTATTCAATAAAAAGTCCCTGAAATTTTAGAATTTAAAAGTACTGTATTCACTCGTTTGAGCCCAGGTCTTGAAGTTGTCCTTCCTGGTCACCCCTGGTGATTAAGAATGGCACGCCGGTGACCAAGCAAGGATGCTTTTCTAATGTGGAACAGTTGGATTTTTTTGGAGGTCAGTATGTCAGGATGCCACAAACAATCTGTTGTAACAGGCAATGTCTGGTGTACAAAGAAGAAGAGAAGAAGACTCTGAAGGGGGCAGCAAGAGAACAGTCATATAGGATAGTGGGGTCAGCCCCTTCTCTCTCCTGTTAACTGTCATTCCTTGTCTGTCTCCAGATTGCTTAGGCTCTGGTCACACGGGCCAGATAACGTGGGGGGGAGGCGTGGCTGTTCACCCTGGAGCAAAATGAAGCATGGTGGCCCGATCACATGGTCCCCTGAGTCTCCGTGCTTAGGCTGTTAGCTGCCGATCACATGGCAATGTTGAAGTGTGGCAAAGAAGCGGCGCAACATGATCGCACAAGTGGCGATCGCAAGCCACCACTTCCGGATCAGGCGGGCCATTGCTCTCAGCTTCGCATTTGTGTGCATGTACAGTTCCGCGGAGTAGCACTGCTTTCAGTTTCACTTTTGTGTGCATGCGCACTTCAGCATTTGTGTGCATCCTATGGAGGCTTACAAAAAAATCTGTTTTGCGACAGGATACTAGCACTCTCGCAATCAGATGCCTGCCTGTGCTGCGCGTTTTCCAGATACTGGTGCACTTTCCTAGGTACTTTTTAACTCCACATCTTCAGCGGGATGCCATGGGTTGGCCATGGGTGCGCTACGCTTCCCAGATATTGTGGTGTGATCACGCCCCAAAAATCTGCCCGACATTCATGCCTCTCGTGCGGCAAATTCTCTGTGTGAATGGGGCCTTAGGACAATTTCCTGTCCTTCTTGAAAGTTCTATGCACTTTGGGTGTGATCACACTGACAACTTGGCAGGATATGGCACTATCACAAATTGTACCAGTTTAAAATGTCGTGGGGCATATCATCCAGACAGCACACCCTGCTGCGGGTTACCCATGCGGCCATCCCTTGATCAAGCATCAACATTACTGCAGTGCCTCAGCCACAGAGCACGCTGCCCAGTAATTTTTAAAATGCAAGTGGACACATATGTGCTCATGCACACACATATGTTCTCACGCATACACATACGCACACATGCGCTCATGTACATATAGACCAAAAGTCCAAAAAAAACACGCCAGTGGCGGAAGCAGATCTGCAGGTTCAGACCACCAATCCATTTTGCGCATGCTCACCAGCATTCAGACATCTGGCCGTGCACAATAAATGCACAGGGAACTGAAAACACCACTTGTGATGCGGTACCTTTTTTCACCTGGCTCCAAGTCATCCTATGATGGGGTCAGTATGCCTGGGGAATGCCTAACAGATGTCGCTGTGTGACTGTGCCCATTTAATCCAGAGGGGAGGGGTGGTTATGTCGGGCTAAACTGCTCATGTGATCAGACCCTTTCTCTCACGTGGTGATGTAGCTTGGTGCCTATCTCTGTCTCTTCTCTTGACTATCAAGTGCATTAATTCCAGAATAAAGCTTTAGCTACACCTTGATCTGTTTGTGCCCCTCTGTTTTGTGAATCACTCTGCCAGCACAATCCATACAGCTATGCACAACATAGGCAAGCAATTGAGTGCTCTTTATGCATTTCGGTGGACTGATTTGTGTTGCTCCAGACCAGAGACTGGGGCTGATTCAAGGTATTTTGTCACCCCAAGCAAGGCACAATCATCTCCTCCTGGGCCTCCATCGCTTCCACTCGTGTCCAAGCCAAGATCCTACAGCAAGGTCCCAAGCACTTGACTTGGGCCAAGCCGGCAGCTGGAGAAATTCCTCTTCACCTCCCATGTCACAGATGACTGGAAGGAAATTGAGCCTCAGTGATGTATCAACACCCACTTCATTGCCCTACCAGAGAGCCTCAGGGACAGCATGGGCTTGCAGGTCTGATGCCTCATGCAAAGATGTCCCCCACCGAACAGATTTCTGCCAGATTGACAGCACTCATGAATGCTTTGTTGGTTTAAGAGAAGCTGGAATCAGTCTCTCCGACTTGGCGTAGGGGTTAAGAGTGGCGGACTCTTATTTGAAAGTAATAACCAATATTACAATAGTCTGCAGCATATTACATTCAAGGTTAACATCTCACTGAACTCCCACAGATTTCTTGGTCTAGCTAACTGTGATAGGTTAAACAAGTATCGATTAATTTGCTCTCTTTACTGTTGGTGACTAACTTGTTATTTTATGTCTGCTATGTTTTGTTTTATTATCTATGTTATATTTTAACTGTATTACTTGGATTACATACAATAACATTTATTGAACAAACAAACAAAAAAGAGTGGTGGACTCTAATCTGGAGAACCGAGCGTAGCGGCACATTGCAGAAGGCAATTGCAACTTCAAGGAGACCATGGTGAACCACAAGTTTCTCCCTCCGTTCTTAGATGAATCTGTGAAGGCACCAAGCTGGAAGGGGTTAATGGTGCTGGGGTTTTTCTCTAAAGGGATATCGTTTTTCCCTAGTAAACGTGCTCCTCCACTCCTCCTCCACACAGACCCTACTGGGTGACTTCGGGCCAGTCCCAGTTCTCTCAGAGCTCTCTCAGCCCCACCTGCCTCACAAGGTGCCTGTTGTGGGGAGCGAAAGGGATGGCGGTTGTAAGCTGCTTTGAAACTCCTTAAGACAGAGAAAGGTGGGATATAAAAACCTGCTCCTCTTCCATTTCTAAGAGGGTGATTGGTGGTATTGCAGATAATAGTCTACAGGCCAGCTCTCTAAACTTAGACGCTGTGTTTCAGCAGTTGTTTCCCCCCCCCACCCTTATCCTGACCTTTCTGTAAGGAGCTTGGGGTGGTGCACATTCCCCCCCACCCATTCTGTCATCACAGCAACCAGGCCCGTAGCCAGGAATTTTTTGTTTGGGGGGGCATTTAAATTTTAAGGGAGCAGTTAAATTACAGTTCATTAAATTAAACTGAATGCCTGTCTTTAAAGGGGGAGGCTCCGAGCCGGTTTCTGGCTGTTCTTTTCAAGGGACAGGACAGCGACTGCATCATTTCCTAGGGGAAAAAAACAGTTCAGAGGGCATTTAATTGCCTTCAGAAGGCATCGGAATGCCTTTTGAGTTCCTTTCCACAGGGCAAGAAAGCTTAGAAGGACACTCAAGAGTCGTACCTTCAATACATCTCCAATGATCCCCCCTTTTTGCTAGCCCATGTTTCCCAAAGGCTCATGGGAATGCTTTTGAAACACTCACCATGACCTAGGTGGTCTGCAGCAAGGCTGGGCTAGCAGAAAGGGGGACCGATTCCCAACAAGCAGCTGTGCCCCCGTCGCTCTTCCATTTGCCCGGGTTGCACTGATCAATTTCACACTATTTGCTGCACAGCCGCGTTTTGACTCGCATCTCTCCCTGATTTTCCCTGCGTCTTCTTGATCCTTGTTTTTGGAGACCGTGAAGGCGTGGGGGAAACTGGAGGGAGATGCAGGTCAAAATGCAGCCATGCAGCGAATAACATAAAATTGACCAATGCAACCAGGGCAAACGGAAGAGTGATGGCGGCAAAGCTGCTTGTGGGGAATCAGTCGGGGGTTGCTGGAGATGTACTGAAGGTGCCACTCTTGAGTGCCCTTCTAAGCTTTCTTGCCCTGTGGAAGGGAACTCAAAAGGCATTTAAATGCCTTCTGAAAGCAATTAAATATCCTCTGAGCTGTCTTTTTTCAGGGCCTCTACATGTAGCAAAGGAGCTGCGGTGGCTCAAGTGGTTAAGACGCTGAACTGAAGGCTGTGGAAGGTCAGTAGTTCAGCAGTTTGAGACCCGAGGAGTGCTGCATGATGGAGTGAGCTCCCGTCTCTAGTTCCAGCTCCTGCCAACCTAGCAGTTCGAAAGCAGGAGATTGCAAGTAGATAAATAGGTACCACTTCGGTGGGAAGTTAACAGTGTTCCGTGCGCCTTGGTGTTTAGTCATGCTGGCCACATGACCACGGAAATGTCTTCGGACAGCGCTGGCTCTTCGGCTTTGAAACGGAGATGAGCTCCGCAACCCTAGAGTCGGATTCGACTGGCTTTCGAGCAAGGGAACCTTTACCTTTACCTTACATGTAGCAAGTCAAGAAAGCCAGAGAAGGGATCACAGTGTGCAGATTCATGCCAAACAAACAAAGAACCACTGTGATAAAATTAGCAATGACACATTTAATAATTCTATGAGCATCAGTTTGTGAAGCTATTAATCTTATAATATAATTCTGACATTAACAAAGCAAAGTCCAACATCACCATATCCTCGATGAGCACACCGGTTTTTGGACTAATTTCACCAATCTTCCTCATGAGCAGTCTTATAAAGTTGGAAGGTGTCAACCTCTTGATTCAGCTTAGTTTCTTTTTAAAACAGTATAGCTTCTTCTTCTTTATTCAATCTATCCTAGAAAAAGCATGGTTATAAGGAGTGGGAAAAGACATGAAGCTGAATGGAATAGTATTTGTTATAATTTTTAGCTGGAATAGTTTTAAACTTACTTTCAGTTCCATTGCAAGTACTTGAATAGGAGCAAGCCAATTACTAAATTTCTAGTCGTAGCAACCAGTCCAAAATTTTTATGTGGCAAAAGGCCTACTTTAAATTGGTTGGCATTTACTCTCTGTCTCACGTTGTCGGCTAGTAGCTCTCTATTAGCAGTCTTTTTGTACTTTTGGGGCCTGTTTCAGAGATCAAGTGCTAATCAAATTATACTGTTTTAAAAGTAATTTTTCTTTTTGCAAGAGCAGCAGGAGCTGTTAAGGGTACTGGAAAAAACTGGAGAAGGCTGGTCTTTCCCCCCCACTTTCAAAAGGTTTTAGAATGTCTAATAGCTCACCGTTAGAATTACCTAAGGCAAAAAGATTGGGAAGAGAGACAGCTGCAGGTAGGGTGCAAGGGTTTCTTCCTGAGGCTAAAAATCTGAGCAAATGGAAGGAAAGCCAGGAGAGCTTTGGGGAAACAAGCAGAAACTTCTCAAGGTCTCCTACAAATTTCTAATTTGTCACTGGATTTCCAGCTGAAGCAACACTCAAAGTGGGACTGTCGGGTTGCCCACTCCAGGTTAGGAAATTCTTGGGGATTTGGGAACGGAGCCTTGGGAGAGTAAAGTCTGAGGCGGGGAGAAAATTCAGCCGGGATGCAATGCCACCCTCCAAAGCAGCCATTTTCTCCAGCGGAACTGACCACTGTAGTCTGGAGATCAGCTGTCATTCTGGGAAAACTCCAGCCCCCAGCTGGATGGTAGTGACCTTAGAATGGAGGCTTGCCCTTTAGTGAAAATCAGAGCAATTGTGAAGGAAGCTAAAAGACCTTTGGAGAAAAACGTGAAGCGGGGGACGGGGGAGGGTTCCTGCGGTCGGTATGCAGATTGTTCCAGATCTGGGCTATCATTGCCACACTTAAAATGGTCACTAAATGAATGCCGACAAAAAACCCCTTCGTGTGGTTACTGCCTCCATCGGGAAGATGGCAATGCCTATGGCTGAATTTCTCCTCTGACTGTACTCGATGGTTATCTTCACCATGATATGGAATCTCACAACAATGTTTTTTATTTACTGATTCTCACTGCTGACTCATGCCAGGACAAGAGCTCCCTCTCCCTCTCTCTTGCTCTCTTCTTTCTCTCTCTCTCTCTTCTAGACATAAATAATCAAAGCCAAGTATTCCGAATTAATGAACCGGGCACTTCTTTCCCTCCCCTTAGATTATGACTTGAAATTATCAAATGGTTAAAATAATGGGCAGGGCAACTTTAAAGTGAACGTTATTTACTTTTTTAACTTTGAAGTCTTTTGAGTCATCGCAGCTCTTATTTACAGCCCTACAAACTTGGTGGATGAACCCTCAATCTTCACTGTTTTTAAAAGTGAGAAAGTTTTTTTTTTAAAAAAAAAATATTAAAGATTCTTATCGCAATCAAAAGTATGTAGAAAAAGGACACACGCAGTCGGGGGGGCAAGAGCCGGTAATGATCAGTTAAAGCAGCTATGTCTGCACAATTGCACTTGAGGGAACGGCGAATGTCAGACTTTCAAAAGTGATAAATCTACCTTATCTTTAAATAGTAAAAAAAAAAAGAACTTGTCCTTCTTGAGGATATTCGGTCTGAGTCAAGGTATTTTAACCTTCACTGAGGTGACAGCATTTCTTAGAACAGCAAGAATCCTGCAAAAATACATCTGCAGTTCCCAAGAACTTGACTAGGTCTTGAATTGCAGAACACCCTCTACCAGTTAAATATCTGACTGTGACAATTCATCATCATCACCCTTATATATCGAAGGGAGAGGCCTAGGCTAGTTTTCTGTGCAAAGGCATTGTTTCTGCACAGAGAAATGTTATTTCATATAAGCACCCGTCTACAATCTGTGGTGATATCCTACAAACAGGTTTATCACAAATGCCTTAAAGTAAAGGTAAAGGTTCCCTTGCTCGAAAGCCAGTCGAATCCGACTCTAGGGTTGCGGTGCTCATCTCCGTTTCAAAGCCGAAGAGCCAGCACTGTCTGAAGACGTTTCCGTGGTCATGTGGCCGGCATGACTAAATACCAGGGCGCACGGAACGCTGTTACCTTCCCACCAAAGTGGTACCTGTTTATCTACTTGCAATTTCTTGCTTTCAAACTGCTAGGTTGGCAGGAGCTGGAACTAGAGACGGGAGCTCACTCCATCTTGCGGCACCCGGGTCTTGAACTGCTGAACTACTGACCTTCCACAGCCTGCAGTTCAGCGTCTTAACCACTGTTTCCCCATAAACCTCCATATCAGGTGCAAAGCTTTCTGTATTGGTATGTATTGTGTGTGTAAACATGTCTTGCTTATCTGTTACTCAAGTTGTAATTCCTTTGTTATATCAATAAAAGTTGTATTTAAAAAAAAGAAAGAAAGGGGGTAGGGTGGGTCATGGCCAGGCCATGGAGAAATAACAAAAGTAAATGGGTGACAATTTTAAAAAAGTTTTTTATGTTTTCATGTTCACCGCAGTGGGAACCCTATTTGGGTGGAAAGTGGCACAAAATGTTTTAAACAAATAAATAATAATAACTATCTTCTCAGCCATTTACCCTTATGCACAGGAAACATGAACTGCTGGTTATCTTATGCACCCCTTTCTGAGATCCACGGAAGAATGGTCTGATATTAAGGATTTTTTTAAAAAAGATATAAAGTTGGGGCAGTTTAAACAATGTATGGGCAAAATCTCCCTGGGGAGAGAGTTCCAAAGCTTTGGTGCCATAATGTCAGACTCCTGGTCAAGCAACTCCCTACAACATTCTCTTTGGCAGTGATTTGTTTATTGAGATATCAGCATGATTCAGGTTAGAATAGTATTGTGTTAGAACTGAGGTTTTTGGTGGTAACCTCTACAGATATAGACAAATCAAATGTAGCTCCCCCCAGGTTCATCCAATCATTTCATTCAGCCATCCCACCTAAGCTGTTAGAATCTACACCCACCTGTAAGTTCCCAGTCCCATCATCTAAGACAGCGAGGATAGTACAGAGTTTGCTTCAAGGTTGTCTCCGTGGAGAGGCTTGTATTGGGAAGAGTTACGATAGCTCTACAGTGGTGCCCCTCTCATACTCACTCACACACACACCCTCAGAAATTTCCTGAGTCTTTGTTTTGGTTTCGGTGACTCGCTAAGACAGTCACATTCCATCGAGCTCTGATGGATGCATTCTGTACTGGAGCAGCAAGAAGGGAGCCTGGCAGGATCCGGCCTACCCTAGAGTCCCCATAGTGGATTCTAGCCTAGGACGCAAAGAGATCCACTCCTGAAGCTGCAGCTGAGGGATTGAGGCTCCTTTTGTCCCCAAAGGTTCTACCACAATGGCGTTCAGAGGCGTACACCGAGTCCAGAGTGAGCAAAGGATCTAAAAGAAGCAGAAAAAGAAGTTGCCCTATTACACAGCGGCTAACTGATATTAAATGTGAGTGCCGAAGTACTTATAAGAAGCAGTGTGGGAGTGGAATCAACTTAAGCCTTAAATCTGAAGAAGAAGGGGGGGGGACCCTTCCAGAGGGGGAGAAGTAGCCCTTACCTAGTCTAAACAACTGAATAAAAGATTAAGGCAGAAATAGACTTTACGTGTATATACTTTTCCGAACCCACTAGAACTCAGAATAGTTTTTAGCACTCCAGAGAAAGATTTCAGATCTTCAAAAAACTTTTACCTTTAATGTAAACAATGTCGCAGCACGTGGGGAAAAATGGCAACTAAAACAAAACTTACTACAGGAACTACCAGTTCATCATCACTGAGTCATAGACTGGAAATGACCATAGACACTGCAAACATGATTTCTGAAGCACTATGCTCTCTACTGGACCAAATGACAAACCTCAACCAAAACTCTGAAACACTAAAAAAGAGATTAAGGAAGTCAAGTCCACATCAGACATGACTGCAAAAAAAACTTCAAAAAGTAGAACATAATACAAAAGCCTTGAACCAAAAAATGGAATCAGCGGAAAAGGAAAGAAATTCAGCAAAACAACAACTATTACAACTTCAAATGGAAAGATCCTCATACGTCCTTAGATTTCAAGGGGTCCCAGAAAAAAAAGATGAAAATCTCAGACATTCTTAACCAAAGTTCTGGCGCCTTTGATAAACTGTGAACAGGAAAAATTACAATTGGACATAGACATGATTTATAGGATTTATCCTGAATTTATTAAGAAAAATAGCCTTCCAGGGGAAATTTTTGTGAAATTTTTAAGATCAATGAGATACATGATTTTGAAAGCAACTAATTGGACAACCTTAAAAATCCAAAGGGGAATAAATAAAGACTTTGAAAGACATTCCATTTGAAATACAGAAAAAGAGAAAACAATATAAAATGGTTACAACATTATTGCAAGAAAATTCAACTCTGTATCGATGGCTCATGCCAGAAGGACTGACTTTCAATTACAAGGGAAAATAGGAAAAGATTGACTCTTTGGCTAAAGCTAAAATATTTCTGGAACAGCAACAAACCCCAGCAAAACCAAAAGGAGAAGCAAAGGACAAGTGTTATGGACACAAGCGATCAAGATGGGACAAGCAGTGGCAGTTCCTCATCTACATCAGCATCTTTGATTTCTTAGACTCTGAAACTGATTCTGAACTAGGGGCAGCAGATCCTAAATCATTTAAAGTCAAATTTCCCTTTGAGAAGAAGAAGAAACGTAAGCAGCAGAATCAAAGCGAAGACTTGAAAACCTACTCTGTTTTTTATCCGAGATAATGCACCAATATGTTATCTTAAGTTGTATTTCGAACTAGTGCTATTTTATTATAATCATTTTATAATCATACTTATAGGGAATTCTGAAACTTAACTATAGACCTTCCAAGATCCTTGCCTACTCTGTTTTTTTTAGATGTTAATTTTGTAGTGTGTAGTTGGTAGGGTTTAGTGAAAAATCAATAAAATTTTATATATATATATATAAAAGAAACGTCTCTTCCCCACATAACTACGGCAAACAAGGTAGAGTTTGACATATAACCGAGAAGACCCTCTCCTGGGTTGCCGCTTCCCTAATCTAGGAAGACCATGGAGATATGAGGAAATCCCCTGGAATGCCACCATGGAGGCCATTTTCCAGCCATAATTACTCCTGCTCTTGAAAGCTGGAAACTGGTTCCAAGGGTGGGGGTTCACCTACTACAGGGCAAATGGCAAGCCTTATGGGACTGGACAAGCACCCCACGCAAGCCTAATCTCTTCCACTGGGGGCTATCAGGTCCAGAGACACAGGAAGAAATGCAAGAATGAGGAGGAACTAGAAGGTGTCAAGCATGCAGCATGCCGCAAGGCATTACTAGTGGATTGTTTTTGCTTTGGTGGCATACAAGTAGGGCTGGCCTACTCTGCCATATTAATTTGAAGATTGCCCCCTCAAGGGAAAGTTTGGGCTGGCTGTTACTTGAGCCTTTGAATGCATTCTGCTGCAATCTCATTTTTCCATCTATGTTCCTGGCAACATTGGCACTCTTTGGGGGCATGTGCTAACGATGCTCACATTTCAGGAATGATTCTACAGAGATCCCATCTGAGGTATGGAAGACAGTACCGTGCCCAGAGTACTGTTCCAGGGCCTCCATAACTCATGAGATTGATTTAAAATGCCTTTTTCCCCCAGTCGCAACAGAATTTATAATACTCTTAAGCATCACATTTACCAGCATGTCTGGCAACTGCTGAAATTAAAGAGTTGCTTTGGGCGCCATGACTTTTGGAGGTATCTGGTCGGGAGACATGTCTCTCAAAGCTTAAGGCAACAGAAACAGCTGCAAGTTGTTAAGCCTGCCAAATGGCAACCGGGACTCATACAGTATCTTTAACAGAATCACTGGGTTGGATCCAGCCACCCTTGTCACTGAATGAATCTCACCCAATTCCCCTCCCTAGTATAATCTCCATCCCGCATGGCTTTTGTTCATGCAGGTCCTATGGTTTTCAGCATAGCTTCATTTGGTGGTCAAAGGGGACCCATCCTTAAAAAAAAACAAAAAACAGCAAAAAACTGGTTGAATCCAGTTCAGTGAGATGTTCTTTCCCAGATCCTTGGCTCAACATTATCTGTTAACAAGTATTGAGTTTTGAACTCTATGCTGTGAGGCGTTGGAGGGGAGATAAAAGGGCCTAGGTAGCAGAGTCAAAGTGGTTGTATCAGTTTGGTCTCCTACTTCAGTGATAATAGAGAGCTGATAGAGGAACAAGGTCACCACCAGTAGAAGGACTGGCCCCAGTCTGGCTCCATCGGCCACCCCTTCTGCAGGCACCGACAACATCTAGAGGTGCAGGGGACTAAGGTCTGCTTCCATTTGCTGTCCCTTTTGTGGCAATTCAAGTAATCACTTTCCCTCAGCACGGGCAAGAGTAGCAGTTGCCAATTTTCTGTAGTGTTGATATAACATAATTTAAGAGCGTAAGAAGAACCCTGCTGGATCAGACCAGTGGTCCATCTAGTCTGGTATCCAGTCTCACACAGTGGCCAACCAGTTCCTCTGGATTTCCAGCAACAGGGCATGGAGGCCAAGGCCTTCCACTGATTTTACCTTCTGACATAGGGATTCAGAGGCTTACAGCCTCCGAATGTGTGAAGGCTCTCTATAGTCTTTGACATATTTTGATTTGTTTGAAATATTTTGATGCGTTGTCTGCCTCATGCAGTCTAATGGAAAGGCAAGGTATAAAACAAACACACTTTAATAAATAAGGCAGGAGTTACATTTTTATTACCTTTGGTTGAGGTTCCTTTGACATTTCTCAGTTGTTTCTCCTGTGGAATTTGATTTTAGTTTTACTTTACGTGAAATCTGGAGATAAGTGAAGGTGGATTAAACCTCTTCCCCCTCCCAAAATATTTTAATTTGTTTCACTGAAACTTCTCTTTTGTTTTGTTTGACATTTTTGAAATGTTCTCCCTCAAGAGATGTCCTGATTTCCTTTGAATGTTGCTTCAGGCAGGGTTTTTTTTAGGATGGGAACACTCATTACAATGTCAGAGGTGTTTCCCAAGCCATCCCTGGAACTCTTTATCCATAGATGTCATGAACTATATGAAGGGATTTGTCACTGCATGTCAACAATCCCAAATTCAGACTTTGATATTTCTAGATGTATGGTCCCAGGTAGAGCCTGTTGTCAGTTATGCAGGTATCACATGGTAGAAATTGCATGCTCACTGAAGGCAATATAAATAACGTTGAGAAATGTATAAACTGTAAGATATAAGTGTCTAAATATGTGTATCTGATACAGATGATATCCAGTTGCAGACTCCTTCGGAATTTGACTTGTTCTGACAGATAAGGACACTCTATCTCAACTGAAGAAACCAAAAGGGAACCACATATTGAAATAAGGTAGGTCATGTAGAGAACTGAATGGAAGAAAGTCCCTAATATATATTTGTTGGGCCTCAGATTGCTAGCTTGTATACAAAGGCCATGATTTGGAGCCATTGTGAGCTGTGAGCATGTGCAGGAGATTTTCTGCTCCTGTTTTCCATGGAAACCCCCTAAAAGGCCTCTAGAAAACCATATTTCATGGGGCATCTCTCAGAAAGAAAACTTGGCTGTTTTGCTATACCATACTTTTTGAAAGAAATGACAGACATTTTTTTTCCTTCTGACGAAATCCCCTTGAACCTCATGGTGTGATACCCTAGAGGGGGTTTACTTTCAGAGGGATTGGGGTAGGGCTGCCAAGTCCTCTGGGGGAGGTTTTCCTGCCGAAAGGGCCCCCAACCCACCGGTCCTGATAAGGCCGGTGGGGGGAACCCCGCCCCCAAAATGCCCAGTTCGGACCAACATGCCTGGAGCGATGACATCGCACTGGGTACATCATTGGCCAATGCTCTAGCAATCAGCCTGAAAACTCTATGGAACCATAGAGTTTCCAGGCCAATTGCTATAGTGTTGGCTGGTGACGTGTCCAACGTGATGATGTCACTTCTGGGTGAAGTCATTGCACTGCACGTATGTGAATGTCCCAGATGGGGACCGGGTCTCCCCCGCTGTTCCAGGTAAGTGACTTGGCAACCCTAGATTGGGGCCTACCATAGAAGTGAGGGGCTGAAAAGCCCTTCCACGTGTCACGGTGGTCTGGGTAATGCCTATGCCCTCTCCTGGAGTTAGCCTGTGAGATGGATTCGACTGAGTAACTTTCTGAAGGTCACTCTGTGGGGTTCATGAATAATTGCTTGAATACAGCTTTGGACCCAGGTCACCTCAGTTAATTGACACTCCATGCACTGCACCATAAGGTTTTCTGACCTTTGTTGCTACTCATCAAATCAGGGCGGGTGAAAATTTTGCCAACTATAAATGTTAAAAAACAGAGATTTGGATGTTAGCCACCCAAAGTATAGAAGGATGATCTGGGTGGGTAGCCATGTAGATCTGAAGCAATAGAACAAAATTTAGAGCCCAGTGGGGCACCTTTCAGACCAACAAAGTTTTATTTAATTTATTTAATTTATGAGCTTTCATGTGCATGAACACTTACTTAGACACACAATGCTTGAGGAAGTGTGTGTTGTTGCCATACTGCCACCTTATATAGCATCTATAAAGGTTATGGACTATGACTGTAAAGGTGGACTGTGCGAATAGTGTGCCAGGACAATGGACTGGATGGTAGCCATGAGACTGTGCCACCCTACTGGGATGCTGGCATGTACAGAGGCAAGGGAAACCTTGTCCTGCAGCAGCGTGCCTACCCAGACATGGACCCATGGAAGACCTGATGCCTCTCACTCCTGCATGTCTGCAGCCAGATGCCAGAAGGCAAGCCACCCTCCCTGACCCTAAAAACACAAGGAACCAGCAGCAGTTCACTGAAAAGAAGCCTTGCTCTGCAAAGGGAACCTGGACATTCCTTGACAGATGCCATAGAAAGCTCTCTCCTCCATCATGCAGGCACCTTTCCTCCCACCTTTGCATATTGACAGCCCCAGGTGAAGCACGTACTCAGCTTTGTCCTAAACAAAAGAACTTCATCCATGATAGGATTAGTGAGAAAGCATGTCTGCCAGCCACCCATCCTGATAACGCAGGAATCCTTAATACCAACTACCAGCAACGGAGCTGAGACATCACTAGTCTTTTCTTCCTTTTGTCTTCCCCCATTCCCCTTAAGAGATGTCATTATTAGAGAAACATTATTTCAATTGCCCAACCATTAATCCCATTCTCATGACCCATTAGCATCTACATTTTTCTAGCACTTCCTGGGGATTATGTGACAAAGGAAGCATCCCAGTCATTTTAGGCTATAAAAAGGAGAGTACCACCCCATTCCTCTTTGTCTCTGTCTCTCTCTCACTTCTATCCTCCTAACCCTACCCTATCTTGCTGGTTCCATTCCTTGCACAATTTGGGACCTTTCCACATGTGTTGCTGGTCAACTAATGCAACCATCTCTGTATTTTTCTATCAAAGATTCCTAGATCTGTATTGTGTGTGTGAATGTTTGATTTTATTGTATGTGTGAGAATCATTCAATTAAAAGAAATCACTGCTTTTTAAGATCTATCTCAGCGTCTATTTCTGGGGATCTGGGTAAGTTGGACTCCTGTATACATAGGTTATTGGTCCCATAATTAAGCCTATTGCCATTTAATATTCTAATTCCCCACTCTTTGTTAAATAATAAGGCAATTTTGCTAAGAACATGCACACGAAAGCTCATGCCCTAACTAAAACTTTGTTGGTCTTCAACTGCCACTGGACTCAAACTTTGTTCTTTTGATTCCTCTGTAATTCTTATCACCGTTCATCTAAGGCAGACCCTCCAGCTTCACCTTGAAGCTGGCTTTAAGTGAAGTTTAGTGGCCCCTCAAGGCATGAAAAAACTTCTCTGAAATGGTTATCCAACCATAATAATATTCTTTTTTACTCACTTTGACATTCTCTATTTTTTTACCAGAGCTGGACTGTCCAAATTTCCCTTCAGGTCACTTTTTCAGGCCAGCCTCCTGGAACAAAAAGAAAGTAGGTCACTGTAGTCAAGATTTAAGTATTCTTGAGTAATTCCCTCTCCTGTTATGGGGAAACCCCTCAAGTGAACAAGGAAAGCTCACAGAAGGAAATTTGGATGACTTGTATCTCTGGGTTTGTTTTTTAAATTTTACTTAAGGGGTTACCTCAAGCGGATAACTTGAAAACTCCTTGCACTCAAAATTTACAATTAAGAATGACTAAGAATGACTAAGAATGAAGGCTTAGAAGATCAAGTGATCAAGTCTTAATTTTAAGCCTTCCTCCTAATCATGTTGGGAACATCTAAAGATGATTGGAAGATATAGCAAAGTAGAATTACACAAATATTGATTCGGTCACGCAGAAACTATATTCTGGTGGGTAGATTGGTTGGTAAAACACTTGCAGACCACAGTCACAAATTGTGTTTGCTCAGGGCCAAGCTAGGTGCTTTATACAGCTCACAGCTCCTGTCTCCTAGTGCTTTTCCAATATAACTCTCCCCTCCACCAACTCACGTTTCCGAATCACACACACAAATGCTATTTGTTCTCATAGGTAAAATATCTAGGAATAGATGTGTTCCTTGTTGGAGAAAATATCAGCACTGGTGGCAGAAAACTGTATTGTGAAGAGTTAAGGTCTTCCATATCCAGCAGCCTAGTTGTAGCCCAAAGCCATTTCCTCCGTTGGAAGCCATCAGTACCAATGTAAAGATACTAAGGTTGCCAGCAAGGGAGGGGGGACTTACCAGGAGCAGCAAGGAGGCCCATCCAACATATAGTGACATGTCTATGTTACTGTCCACATGACCCGGAAGTGATGTCATCACATCCAGGATACCAGGGCAAAACTACTATGGTAAAGCTGGCTTCTACCATAGAGTTCTTGCCCAAATACCAAAGCATCACCTGAACATGCTGGATGTGGTGATGTCACTTCTGGGTCACATGGGCAGTGATGTAGACACATCACTGCACATCAAATGGATCTACCTCTTTTTCAGGGTAAGTTTCCTCCACTAGTCAGCTGATCAGCAGCAAGGAGGTGGGGTCTGACAGCAGGGGACCCTCCAACCCCACCAGGGGGACTGGCAACCCTAAAAGATACCAACTCTCTACACCTTGTCCAGTTGTGAGCCCAATTGACCCAGTTCCATTACTTCCAGGTACATAAGCCAAGGATTGCATCTCAACTATAAATCCAGCTTCCTTTAGAACAAAACTACTCCATCTTCAGTGTCTTTTCACTAATATGGCAAGTGAACTTACCCTGAAAAAGAGGAAGATCCATATGATGTGCAGCAATGCGTCTATATCACTGTAACCCAGAAGTGACATCATCACATCTGGGTCATCAGGGCAACATTCTGGTATTTTGGCAAAAACACTATGGTAGAAGACAGATTTACCATAGAGTTTTTCCCCAAATACCAGAGCATCACCCCGGCATCCCAGAAGTGATGATGTCACTTCTGGGTCACATGGCCAGTGACATAGACACATCGCTACACATTGACTGGGCCTTCCTGCTGCTCCTGGTAAACCTCCACATCCTCCATCAGTTGCCAAGAGAGACCTGGCAACCCTAGACAGCAACAACACGAAGATGGAAATCTTCTGTTTAAAGCCTGATTAGATAGAAATGTTTTGGCCTGATACTTCAAAGACAGTACAGTCGGGGTCCGAATGGGGAGAACTCGATGGGGAGACCTCAAAAGCATTGCGTTATTTTGGTATTGCTAATAAAAAATATTATGTGGGTTTTGGGTTTGGGATTGGCAGAAGAAACTTTCAAGGAAATACAATGAACACCAGCAGAAGGCTGTGAAAGGTCTGCCTGCAATCCGTCACTAAGAATAATTCCTGGTTCAGGGGTCAAAGGGAAGCTTGGAAAAGAAGCACTTCTTGCGGGAGGCAAGAGGGAAAACCTCGAGTGCATCATTCCTTAAATTAAGCCTGTCTGTTGAATAAAGTCATGTTCTACTTTCTGTCACTAGCAAGTGCTGAAGTCTCACTATCTGGAGTATCTAATTGCCCAGCGAACAACACGCAAGGTAAAATAATGGACAATCCCACTGAATCGTTCTGCCTTGGACATGTGACCTCTGACTATTCCATCTGCAGCAGGCAAAGTTTTCATTTTTAAGAAATTGTCTGCTGCCTTGAATTCCTGGGAGAGCTGCCGTATCATTTTGCAAAATTACCCGTCTCTGCCTTTCTGCTTCTCCGTTGCTCGCAGCCGAGCGGCAGGTGCGTCGCCAGACGCATGTGCTGCACTGTGAACCGTTTCACCTTCCCAATGCCTCTGGCTTCTTGCGGGGTGGCACACAGCCTTTTGTTTGTTTCAGAATAATTATACTCGTTCGCTTGTGAAAGCCCCAAAGATGAGTCACCGGGCAGTGATTCACTTTCCTGAGCAATTTACCGATTACTCTTTGTGACAGCAGAAGCTCTTACATAAGAGAAACTCCATCAGTTGGCATGGAAAACGCTCTGCCCGGCAAAAGGGATAGTTTGTCGATAGTTTGTGGTTGAGGAAGGTCCAGGCTATACAGATGAGATCTAGAGATGGGCCTCTGGATACTCTGGACTAAAAAGAGAAAAAAGACAAAGGTCACAGTTCTAGGCACCCCCAGTGGTCAGGGGATTGCCCTACTACTCACACACATCAATCAGCTGGCTAGGAGGGGTACTTACCTGGGCCAGCATTGTAGTGACATTGAGTAGGGTTCCCAGCTCTGGGCTGGGAAACAGCAGTTCAGTGTAGTGGTTAAGAGCAGTGGACTCTAATCTGGGAGAGCCAGGTTTGATTCCCCACTCCTCCACATGCAACTGCTGGTGTGGCCTTGGGTCAGTCACAAGTTACTTCAGAGCTGTTCTCTCACAAGCAATTCTCAAAAGAGCTCCCTCAACCCCACTTACCTCACAGGGTGTCTCTTGTGGGGAGGGGAAGGCAAAGGAGATTGTAAACCGCTCTGAGACTCCTTCAGGTAGTGAAGGGCGGGATATAAATCCAATCTCTTCTCTCAGTCCCTCTTCTGCCTGGGGATTTGGGAGGTGGGTTCTAGAGTTGGCAAGCTTTGGGGAGAGGAGGAACCCTAGGAGGTTATAATGCCATAGAGTCTACCCTCCATAGCAACCATTTTCTCCGGGGGAACTGATCTTGGTCATTTGGAGAACAGTTTTAATAGCAGGAGATCTACAGGTACCCCCTGGAGGTTGGCAAAGTCTAGCAATGCAGCAATATCACTTCCAGGTGCGCACCAGAAGTGATGTCATCACATGTCTGTCAAAATGGGATGCTCTGGTATTTGGGCAAAAAGTCTATGGTAAAAAAGACATCTATCATAGACTTTTTGCCCAAATACCAGAGCATTTCACAGTGCTGGTAACATTGTTGCAATGTCGGCCAAGGCCTCTGCTTGCTGTGGGTAAGCCCCCACCCCCTGCTGGTAGCCGGGAGGGATATGACCGCCCTAGCAGTAAGAGAACCTGGATTCTGCCAACTTGCATAAATCATACAAATGAGCAGCATTTCTCCGGTTTTGCATAATTTATTCTGCTTGGGCTAGTCAGGGGAAGGGGTAAAGAGCTATGCAAGAAGCTGAAGTCCAGTCTCAGACACACAAACACACCCTAAAATCTAGAGCTGATGTGGCTGAAAGAGTTATGAAGAAGAGTAGAGAAGAAGAGAAGAGATTGGATTTATATCCCACCCTTCACTACCCGAAGGAGTCTCAGAGCAGCTTACAATCTCTTTTCCCTTCCCCTCCCCACAACAGACACCCTGTGAGGTAGGTGGGGCTGAGAGAGCTCTCCTGAAAACTGCCCTTGAGAGACCAACTCTGAAAGAACTTGTAACTGACTTAAGGTCACACCAGCAGCTGCATGTGGAGAAGTGGGGAATCAAACCCAGGACTCCTAGAGTCCGCGCTCCTAACCACTACACCAAACTGGGAAAGTGTCAGGCTCACCTCTCAGGACATATTTAAATCAAATGTTGCCTTAGCCAGGAGTTCACAAATATGCTGTCAGCCGCTCCGGAAGCCAGTTTTTTCAGCAAAGGGACAGTATAGAAACCCCCATGAAGATAATTACATTACTCCTCCTCTATCTGCCTACTATTTAAATGTGAAAGGTGATATTTTTCTTTCTGTATGTGACCTCTTAATGTGTAGCCTCAGTAAAGGCACCTCTCTGTAGTGTTCTGAGGTGACATGTGGGGAGCTGCCTCACCTTCCTTATTTATTTTTCTGTCACCAAAGGCTCTCACCTCAGAATTCTTAGCTGGACCCAAGTTGTTTTTCTTAAGTGTAACAGTGTAATGGTTTCTGTATGGCTAATAAGCTTAATGGTTGCAGATAGGTACATAAATGTAATGATTCCCTAAATAGACCTAACAAGAAGGGGGACCCGTGATACTCGTGTGGGGGAGAGTATTCCCCACAGCTCCCAGCCTGCAGAAGCAGGAGGAGCTCTGGAGGAGGAGGAAGCGGAAGCAGATGAGGCCAGCAGGTGAACCCATCAGGCCCACCAAGCCTTCTCCCTCCTCCCCCCTGGCAGCAGCGGCAGCGAGGCCCACCAAGCCTTCTCCCTCTTCCCCTCCTCCCCTCCCCACACTAGCGGGGGTGAGGCCTGAGCAGCTCACAGCCACTGGTCCGCCAAGCCTTCTTCCACTGCGGCGGCAAGACAGTTGCCAGGGCATTCTCTGTGCATGTGCAGGGGATGCTCTTTTACTTTTGGGGGGATTTAAGTATCCCCTCTATAGTTTTTTATAGATTTCAGATTTTTCTGCACATCTGGAGATTGCCCCAAATGTGTAGGGAAATCTCTTTACCCCCTAGGTGCCCCCGATGTGCAGATTTAGGTATCCACATGCAAGGGCACCTTGGCTGTTAGATATATAGGTAATCACACTGGCTTATTTTCTCACTTGCCACTTAGGCCAATAACTTCCACCCAGGTTAACTTCCCAGCTTACCACCCAGGCTCGTAATTTCCACACAGAACACAGATTTCTCTCACACTTACAGCACCCCACTTTCTCCACACACAAACACACACACAAACACACAGTGCTCAGCACTCTCACACAAAGCCTATCTCTGAAGATATAAACTCCACCCTCTCAGGTCCAACTACCATCCAGTCTTAACATGTTTCACTCACCCATCTTACTGTACGGGCCTGTGTTTTTTTTAAATTGTGTGTGTGAGTGCACACATGCCTGTACCTGGAAGTCATGGTGACCCCTGGCAACTCCTACTGGGACACAGAGGACATTTAGAGAAGTGGCTTAATAGCCTGCTTCTGCCTCCCAACCCTGGTATTGTCTGGAGGTCTCCCATCCAAATACTTGCCAGGATCGGCCCTGCTTAGCTTCTGAGATCTGATGAGATCAGGCTTGCTTCAGCTATCCAGGTCAGGGCCAGCCCTACATTTTTTTTATTACAGCAAGATACAGTTAAAACTCCGCATGGAAAACACAGAAATGAAACACACACACAGTACTTACATGGCAAAACACCACAATTCCCTTTCCTGTTCTGCCTTCTTTCCGGAGTTGGGTAGGGATTAGGTTTGGGCACAAACCAGCTGATGAACTAAAGTTCATCATGAATTTTGGCTGGTTCATGATTCATGAAACAGTGTTCACGAACTGAAGAACCTTCATGAACTTTCACGAATTTTGGTGCAGTCCATAGCAGTTCATGAAGAACAGAAAGCAGGGGTTTCTGCTCTTCATGAAAAACAAGTGAGCACAGCACTACTCATCTGTTTGGTTTAAATGGCCCCCTGCTTTCCGCTCCCCGAGAAAAGCCGCAGGGAGCAGAAAGCAGGGGTTTAAACTTTAGATGGCTAGTGAACGGATACGCCCGTATCAGTTTGTGAACCACCACC
This sequence comes from Gekko gecko, assembly GCA_029375565.1. Lineage (NCBI taxonomy): Eukaryota > Metazoa > Chordata > Lepidosauria > Squamata > Gekkonidae > Gekko > Gekko gecko. Next base: position 15,795,049 of record JAPDNY010000011.1, read on the forward strand.
CCAGTTCATATAAGTTCATGGTTCAGTTCATGGTTCAGCCATGAACCACAAACCGAACTGCAAAAATGTGGCTTGTGCCTATCCCTAGTAGGGATGGGTTGAGGGGCTTACATGAACAATTGGCCACATCTCCTAAGCCGTCTTTCATAACATAAGGCTATTTCTGTATAGCATAAGAATATTTCTCAAGGAAGATTCAGTTGTGTGGCCGTGTTGGTCTGAAGCAACAGAACAAAGTCTGCGTCAAACTTTGTTCTATTTCTCAAGGAAAGCAACCTTCCATCCAATTTTTCCTTGATGGAGCTCCAACTGTCCACAAAATTCTATACAGCTCACCTGAATTCAGAAAGAAGGGAGGTTGAGCGTGAAAATCTGTAGCTGATGGTAGGTTGACTACTGGGTCACTAAAATGGCTACTAGGTCAAATGTACTAGACTATAGAGCTCTTAAAATGTTGGCAGTCAAACCTAACATTTTTGGACAGAGTTAAGCAAGGATTCCAGATGACCTTGTTATGATGGAAGGGGAAAAAATGGAATGCGCAGTCCCACAGGGCAGAGAATCTCATGCTCGATACTCAGATATGAATCATGCAACTTGATTTACTAGACCAACAGTTTAGATTTCATAAGTTTCCACGAAAAAAAGAGAGGTTCTGTGATATTTACGACCAAACAAACACCGGATTGTAGGCCAGATGACTGACTTGTCGATGAACCAGGCAGCGGCTAGGCTGACATGCCATTTGCCGAACCCATCTTGAGTCACTGAAATTTGCACTTGTGGAATTCGTGTGCCGGTGTTTCCAAGAGTGCTCAGCAGGCACTCGTTTGTTGGCATCCACGCATCATCCCAGAGCCCTCTGAGCCATTTGGAAGAGACATCCTGCTTTCCCCCAGCCTATCAATCTTGCCTGTCAGACAGTGAGTAAACACACCTGCTCCAGTTTTAGCTTGGTTTTGGTCTTTGTTACAGGGGAATAGTTTCTCAAGCACTTCACCAATTAGGCCACGCAAATTACATTTGTTAGTTCAGCACTGTTCAATAAGGGCGATGTTTGATTCTCATAGATGTAGTGATAGACCTTCATGAACCAAGAATCTCATTGGACTGGGCATAAACAGTCTGAATCAAGAGCAAGAACTCTGCGAAGGAGCTATGTACAAGTATGCGTCTCCCTGAAGTTACTTCACAATCCTCCACTGGGCATTCCAACACGGCACATATATTTATTTACATTATTTATAGTTCCTCTTTCTCACGGAGACTCGTAAGAACATAGGAGAAGCCATGTTGGATCAGGCCAATGGCCCATCCAGTCCAATATTCTGTGTCACACTGTGGCCAAAAAACCAGGTGCCATCAGGAGGTCCACCAGCAGGGTCCAGAACTCCAAAACCTCTTCCACTGTTGACCCCCACAAGCACCAAGAATAGAGAGCATCATTGCCTGACATAGTGTTCCATCTATACTTAGTGGCTAGTAGCCACTCATGGACCAATGTAAGTCAATGCAATCAATGGACTGCAACATCTAATGGGCAATGTAATAGGACTGGGACTGCAGAAAGTGAAAACAAGCAAAAATCTGAAACAAGACATAAGTATTAAACATGACATGTCGAGCAATGTTAACTTTTTCTCCTTGTCTCAACATACTAAGACTCAAGGACACCCAATGAAATTGATGGGCAGTAGGTTCAAGGCAGACAAAAGGCGATACCACTTTATACAGAGAGTGATTAAAATGTGGAATTCACTGCCAAAGGATGCCACAAGAATAAAGAGCTTTAAAAGGAGATTAGATAGATTCATGGAGGATAAGTCTATCAGTGGCTCCTACCCATGGTAGCTGAGGGGAACCTCCACATTCAGAGACACTAATCCTCTGAATCCCAGAGCCAGGAGGCAACATCGAGGAAGGCCTCAGTCTCTATGCCCTGTTGTTGGCCCTCCAGAAGAACTGGTTGACCACTGTGTGAGCCAGGATGCTGGACCAGATGGACTATTGGTCTGATCCAGCAGGGCTCTTCTTATGTTCTTAATGTAGAAAATGATACAATGCAGTGGGAGCAAAATAATACATACAGCAATAGATTATATATACTATACACAGTGGTGTAATCCACACAGTGTTGTTCAATTGATTAAAGCACCTTCTTGTAATACAGCCTTATTACCTTTATGAAGTGGCCCTTCTGAACAATTCCATTTTACATAGTTTGTGGAATGCCCAAAGTGTGTTAGCCTTCCTGACCCACCTCAAGCAGACCATTCCAAAAGTGGAGGCCAATACAGAGAGTACATCAGCAGCTGTTGATCCTGCCCATTTGCTGGTGGCATGAAGAGAAGAGATTGGATTTATACTCTGCCCTTCACTACCCGAACGAGTCTCAGAATAGTTTACAAACTCCTTTCCCTTCCCTTCCCCTCCCCACAACAGACATGCCATGAGGTAGGTGGAGCTGAGAGAGCTCTTTGAGAACTGCTCTGGAAAGATCAGCTCTGAGAGAACTTGTGACTGACCCAAGGTCACTCAGCAGCTGCATATGGAGAAGTGGGGAATCAAACCCTGTTCTCTCAGATTAGAGTCTGTGCTCTTAACCACTACACCACACTGGCTCTCTTTCATAACATAAGGCTAACATAGCATAACAGAAGGTCTTGTTCCACCCTGATTGTGTCTGGTTTGTGTATTAACAGAAATATGGTTTTAATTATCTAAATTATATTGTTATTTTTGTGATTTTCATCCCACCCTGAATCCGCTTGTGGGGAGGGCGGGATAAAAATCGAACTAAACAAATAAACAAAAAAACGAGTGACGTTGTTGTGGCGGGGCATGGGAGGAGAGGTCGTCATGTAGATATGAATGTCTGAGGCCATGAAGGTAGATTCAGGTGGCTAGCCGTGTTGCCCTGAAGCAACAGAACAAGTCCAGTGGCACCTTGAAGACCAGCAGGTTTAATTCTGGGTCGAAGCATGCACATGAAAGCTTATCTCCAGAATTAAACCAGTTGGTCTTCAAGGTGCCACTGGACTCAAACTTTGTTCCAGTGCCATGAAGGTCTTTGTATGCGATAGTCAGCACTTTGAACTGAATCCAGCTACTTTGAGATGCAGATGCATCACATACTTGATATATCTGAAGAAGTGAGCGGTGACTCAGGAAAGCTTCTGCCTTGCCACATATTTTGTTTGTGTTTAGGGTGCTTGCTCTTTTCTACTGATGTATTTCTTGACCGGTGTCCAGTAATTGTGTGCCAATTAGTGGTCCCGATCACACGCACAATTAGCCATGCCATAGGCGCGAATACCGGGCGGATTTAAGGGGTGTGATCAGACGTGAACATCTGGCCAGCACGTTGCTCCCGTTTTGCTCTGCCGCAAGAGCAGAGTTAAAAGACACTGGGGAAAATCTAAAACATTACCTAAGAGAGAGAAATAGAAAAGGAAAATGTTTAAAATGAAGATTTGATTATTGAATAAGTGTTTAATGTAAGAGAATATTGACTGAAATAATAATGGGGTGGAACATCGCTGGAAGCCGGGGGAGGGGGAGAGAAAGTTGTGGAAAAGGATATGTTAGGAATTGTTTTTAATTATGGAACATGTTATAATATCCTGTTAATAAATACTTTTAAAAAAAAAGACACTGGGGAAAATCCACTATCAAATGGGTTGCTACAGGCCACAGATGGACTTCCCCCTGTGTGATCACACCAGCGCGCTCTCATGACGTCGGGATGGTCTGATCGGGCCATCCCGACACCGTGCCATTGTTTCCCCCGCATTTCAGTATGTGCATCATCGCACTCAGGGAGTACTCAGTGTGGAGACGCGGATCATCGATCCCCCGTTGAAGTGCACCAGAAACACGCAGCAAAAAACCCAACAACGATTCACCCACGGTTTGCATCTGATCACACAGTGGCGGGCTGCCCCCGCAGCTCCCACGGACTGTGTGATCATGCAAATGTGGGTCAAATTCCTGCAGAGCAAATAGCCTTGCTTCCCCCTCCCCCCCGCATTATCTCGCATGTGTGACTGCAGCCAATGTTCAGTGTTTTGTATGATACGACATGAGGTCTGATAATCTGTAACCGCTAATAACATTTGACGTTCAGTAGTGTATGAGTAAATGAGCTGCTGCTCAGTACCTATGAACACATGAAGCTGCCTTATACAGAATCAGACCCTTGGTTCATCAAATTCTGTGCTGTCTGCTCAGACTGGCAGCCGCCCTCCAGGGTTTCAGGCTGTGGTCTTTCACAACACCTGCTTCTTGATCGCTTTAACTGGAGATGCTGGGAACTGAACTTGGGACCTCAGATGCTCTACCACTGAGCCACTGAGCCACTGCCCCAGTACTTAGACTAGATTTGATGGGCATAGTTAAAATCAGGGCTCTTTTTGTAGCAGGAACTCCTTTGCATATTAGGCCACACACCCCCTAATGTAGCCAATCCTCCAAGAGCTTACAGTAGCCCCTGTAAGAAGAGCTCTGTAAGCTCTTGGAGGATTGGCTACCTTAGGGGTGTGTCGCCTGATATGCAAAGGAGTTCCTGCTACATAAAGAGCCCTGGTTAAAATCAAGCTTGGTTTAAAGTGCAGAGACCCTAGGTTTTACCATATAGTCCTCCCTGATACATTCTGCTTTCGTAGTGAATGATCGACCCTGTGGATTTGGGAATGTGGACCATCACCTGAATTTTACCCACTGGGTAACATTTTTGTGGGTTTGCAAACAAGACAAAGCAGAGGCATAATTGGGAAAAAAAAACAACCAAGGTAGAAACGTTATCTTTTTTTCCCATGGCACTTCTGATCCTATCGTTGCTATATCAAGTTAAGCTTGTACCGTGAAAAAGTACTTTACCCACTGATTGTACGCTGAAGATAACGAAATAACATTTCATGCATGCCTTTAGGGAGCATGAAAACTCAGAACAGATTCACCAAAGCTGACTGTTGCCCTACAGAAAGGATTGCTTGGAGATACGTAGCGCTTGTTGGTTCATGTTTTTTCATGGCTCTCAGCTGGGGCATTCCAGCCCTGTGTTAATGACATTCTGGACTAGTCCAAACACTTCAGTATATATTTAAAACGATATTAAGGTGTGCATTGAACTGTAAGCAGCTGTACTTTTTCTTCTTGCTTAATCAGCACAAGAGGCTGCAGCGGAGAGAAAGCGGGGCTGTGTTTAGCTCCAATTAGAAGGCAGATTTTCTGCAAATGAAAACCTCACATCAGACTTTTACCGTTCCCATTTCACCTGCCCGGGTCTACTTTCCAGTGCTTTGCGTTAAGATAAAGGACAACGTATTATTATTGTCCTAAGAGAAATGACAACATCAGTGAGAAGACATGCATTTGCACTCTGGCTTTGGATATCCTGCATTGAACAAGGTGGCCTCGAAGGTGCCTTCAAATTCTAAGACTCTAAGGTCCCGGTCACATGGCAAATTTGCCTTGGGAGAGCCACGACTACCGGGTGGAGTAAACAGGCATGATCATATGGAAACATCTGGGAAGCATCACCCGCCTCTCCCCAGTGCGTAGCTTACCACCGAAGATCCGGATTTTAAAAGTGCCGCCCATGAGCTACTAGCAAATGGTTTGCCACGGGCCGCAGATGGACTGTCTCCGTCTGATCGCCCCAGCGCACTCCTTTTGCCCCGTTGCAGCGCTGCCAGAACCACGCGCCGACTAAAACAATGCGGTTTGCCGTCGCCGCATCTGATCACGTTGCAGCAGCGCAAATTGCGACGGTGCTAATAACCACGCCTCCTCCCTGCTTTATCTGGCCTCTGTGACTGGGGCCTAAGACTTTCTGAATATGAAAGGGAACACGGGGAACCAAATGGGTAAAAAGATGGAACAGAAAGAATGACAAGATAAATAGATACAGCAAGTACTGTTGGTGTACCTACAATGCAGGAATTCCCCTATATCTCTGTGGCCTTTGCCACAGAGATCAGGAGAAACTCCTGGAACATTACCCAGAAGTGATGCCATGTCCTCCCCAAACTCCCCCACCGCTGGGCACTTTCCTTAAAATCTCCTGACATTTGCCAAGACGGTGCCGGCAACCTTCCCCCAGAGCCTTACCCACCCCAGAGTTAGTTCAAATGACCTTAAAGAACTCTTTCCCCCCATCTCACCTTCTGGGGGGAATTTGGGTTGCCAACTCCAAGCTGAGAAATTCCTGGAGAGTTGGAGTGGGCGTGAGGAGGAGGGGTGGTTTGGGGAGCAGAGAGACCTCGGTAGGGTACAATGTCCTAGGGCCCACCCTCTAAAGCCACCATTTTCCCCAGGGGAACTGGTCTCTATACTCTGGAGATCAGGTGTGATTCCGGGAGATCTCCAGGCCCCACCTGGAGGCTGGTAACCTGAGTTGGGATGTGAACCCAGGAAGCTGAAAATATGTGACACCCATGGAGACATCTGCGGGATCACCACCTGTGGTGGAGGCAAAAGGTCTGACACCAGGGAGACTCCCAGATGGCTGCTTCAGCTGAGACAAGCATGGGGTGCCAGAGGAGGAACTGGACCAGGCTCCCCAGCAGGGTCTACATACAGAAGAAGAAGAAGAAGAAGAAGAAGAAGAAGAAGAAGAAGAAGAAGAAGAAGAAGAAGAAGAAGAAGAAGAAGAAGAAGAAGAAGAAGAAGAGGAGGAGGAGGAGGAGGAGGAGGAGGAGGAGGAGGAGGAGGAGGAGACTGGATTTATACCCTGCCCTTCACTATGCAAAGGAGTCTCAGAGTGGCTTACAAACTCCTTTCCCAAGGTCGCACCAGAAGCTGCATGCAGAGGAGTGCGGAATCAAGCCTGGTCCTTCCAGATCAGAGTCCGCGCTCTTAACCACTTAATTATCTTAACCATGATAATTCTGTACAGCATGTTTTTAAGGATATGCCTATTACTTATGTGGCAGAATGTGCCTGCTCTGGCCTACGGGCCCTGTTTCCACCCTGCCAGGGTTCCCAACTCCCTGGAGGGGCTTTTCCTTCTCTCTAAGGTAACATGCCACTACCACTTGCCCTTTTTAAGGAATTTCCTGCTGGACTCCCAGCCTCTCTGTTCTGAGGCCTTGCCTCTGTGTCTCCTGCTTGCCCCGAAGTCTGGTTACCACAGAGACAGTTTAATGCCTTGGATGCCCTTGGAGGAATAATTGCTTGCCAGCCCCCCTGCAGCCCCTTTTAAAATAATGTGTCTGAAACAATGGAGGCCTATGTGGTACAGAGAACCTCTCCCAGCATCAACACTTCAAAGCATTTATGAAAAAGAAAACGTTTACAATCATACTTTTAGCACAGCAACAGATCTGAGGAAGGGCAACAAAAGAAATTGGAAAGAAAATGCAAATCCTCTGTCCCTCTCACTATATAGCCCTAACGGATGGTAAAATAGGACAGGCTCTTTCAGCTTAGCTAGTTACAGGTCTCTACACAGTTACCATTACCTTCAAGCTTGCTCCAGGTCTCCCAGGTGATCACATGGCCAATGGCCACTTGCTCGCAGACCAGAGTTCTCCTCAACCCAGCATCCCAAAGAAAGAGAGTGACTTCCTGTGGCAAGGAAGTTTTATCAAATCCCTGTCTCCTCCCACTGACCAGGAGATCTCCAGGCATCTACTTCATCAGCCTCTCTAGAATTTGGCACCCCCAGCTCTCTGCTCCCTATGGGGGCGGGGAGACAAGAAGGGGGAGACTTGATCATCCCTTTGTCTAACCCTGTTAGCGTTTGTAAGAAGGTGAGCCTGGAAAGCCATTGATCAACTTCCTCCTTCTTGGGGAGATGAAAACTTTTTAAACCAACAAGTGGAGTTCTGCTGCCTGCCAACCTCCCAGGAGAATAGGCATTTTGTCACAGCTTAAATATGGCTAATGTTGTTCGTGATGAATATGCTACGACGATAATACATTAATGAACTGTTATTTTCAACATTATACATTTAACCCAACATTCAACATTTAACCCAATATCCAAATATGGTGCTGATCCTATTGTGACTGGATGCAATTGTTTCAAACAATTGACTTCAATTTCCTGCAAAATTGGTGTTTTCTATTTTAAACTTTTATTTCCCCCCTTATTGCTAAGATGGCAAAACCTAACATGCATGAAAATACTACAGGGTGCCAAAAGTCTGTAGTACTTTTCCTGTGTGTCTCTTTGAGTGTGTGTTCAGTGCCATTAAGTCCTTTCCAACTTATGGTGACCCTATGAATTAATGTCCTCCAAAATGTCCTGTTGCTAAAGGAGACCAGTTTCTTGACACAGAGTTAGAAGGGATCTTAGAGGTCACCTACTCCAACCCCCCTGCTCAGTGCAAGAATTAGTCAACTACAGCTGCCCACTCTGTTTAAAGGAACACATACCCTAAAAAAAAATGTTTTAAAATGATTGAAAAAAGCATTTACAGGAGAAATTCTTGTGGGGTTGTGCCTTTAAGAAAAGGATCGGAGCCCCCAAAAGCCCCATCATAGTTACAGTCTGAGTCTCCACGTGAAGAGCAGGGTATAAATCCAATCTCATCTTCTTAATGCTAAGCAAAGAGATCTCTAGTCTTTGAATAGTCATTGGGTTTCCCCAAAAAAAGTCCTGAGAAGAAACTTCCAAATGTATCTGTAACTTTCTTGCATATTTATCCCACTTTCTTCCAAGGAGCTCAGCATGGATTTCCCCTCTTCCACTTTATCCTCACAATACTAAAAGTGGATAAGGATGAGACAGTCTGGTTGCCAGGTCCTCCCTAGCCACCACCAGTGGATTTGCCAGTTTCACGTTGGGAAACTCCTGGAGATTTTGGGGGTGGAGCTTGGGGAGGACAGGGACCTCAGTGGGGTACAATGCCACAGAATCCACCCTCCAAAGCCTCCATCATCTCCAGGGGAACTGATCTCTGAAGTCTAGAGAGGAGATGTAATTCCAGAGGATCACCAGGTGTGGTCCCACCTGGAGGCTGGTGTCCTCATGAGAGAAAGAGATAAACTGGATGACAGTCACCATTGAGCAGCTTGGCAAAGTGGGATTGGAACTCAAATCTCCCTGGTCTTCAGTGTGTGGACTCTGGGAGAACCAGGTTTGATTCCCCACTCCTCCACTTGCAACTGCTTGGTGACCTTGGCAAGCCATAGTTCTGACAAGAGCTGTCCTTGGGAAAGAGCAGTTTCTGTCAGAGCTCTCTCAGCCCCACCTACCTCACAGGGTGTCTGTTGTGGGGAGGGGAAGGGAAAGGAGTTTATAAGCTGCTCGGAGACTCCCTTGGGTAGTGAAGGGCGGGGTATAAATCCAATCTCTTCTCTTCTCTTCTCTTCTCTTCTCTTCTCTTCTCTTCTTCTTCTTCTTCTCTTCTTCTTCTCTTCTCTTCTTCTTCTCTTCTCTTCTTCACCCAGCACTCTAAGCACTACAGTACACTGGCTATTAAAATTCAGATTTCACTTTTGGCAAGAACTGGGGGCTACCAGGAACATCTACTGCCTCCCTCTTTCCAGGAAAAAGTGCCTTGCCTTCTCAAAACTGTTCCATTGTTTTGTTTACCCAAAGAGCCAAATCAAATTTTGCTGTAGGTGAAATCTCAGTGGCAACTCTCCCCAAAATATAGGAATCAAAAGTTTGTTGTTGCTTGCATCTTACCTGCCAAGACTTGCTCCAAGTACAAAATCATTTTCACAGCAAGAATGAGTCCCTGAGAAACATGAATGATAGATGGGAAGTGCAAACCAGGCTGCTCTGTCCATATATATTTAGATATATTTTTTTTAAAAAAAATAATAATTAGGGGTTGATTTTGTTCCTTTCCACAATTGGATCTCATCCCTGGTTTTATCAGAGTTCAACTTGTGAGACAATACCTTGCATTTTTCCCTGGTTATAACAGCATCCATTTATCCTGGGACAAGTATGGGGTGAAACTGGGGTTCACCTCAATGTAATGTGGAAACAAAAAATACCCCGAGATAATTACCGGGGTGAACTCGCGTGTAGTGTAGAATGTAAGTTTGGGGACAGGGTTGAACCAGGATTTAAGGTCTAGTGCGGAAAGGACCTTTGACTGAGAAATTTCCTTTGGCCCTGATCTGGATAGCCCAGTTTAGTCTGATGTTATCACATCTCAGAAGCTAAGCAGGGTTGGCCCTGATTGGGACTTGGGCTTGGTTACAAACCAGGCTTGCCAAGAACTTACCGTACACCGGTGGGGGATGGATACATTCTGGCAGGACTATCCCCCGGGGAAGGAAAGACATGCGCATGATGCCGTCCCCAGGAAGTGACACCGGGCGACGCTCTGGCAATGGGGATGGAAACTCCTTGGTACCATCAAGTTTCCAGCCCCATTGCCAGAGCTCGCCCGGTGTCACTTCCTGGCGACAGCATTGTGTGGTGTGGGTGTTGCCCAGGGGAGTGTTCCAGTCGGGGACTGTGCGTCCCCCGCCAAAATACAGTAAGTACTTGGGAACCCTATTACAAACAGGGAAGGGATGGCAAACCACCTCTCTTCAGCTGCCCTGACCTGGATGGGCCAGGCTAGCCAGATTTTGTCAGAGCACAGAAGCTAAGCAGGGTCAGCCCCGATTAGCAGTTGGATGGGAGACCAGCAAGAAAGTCCAGGTTGCTATGCAGAGGCAGGCAATTGCAAACCACCTCTGAAAGTCTCTTGCCTTGAAAACCCCATGGGGTCACCATAAGTCACCTGTAACTTGACAGCACTTCCCACCCACCCCCGTTTCCATTGGGGATCATACTTGGGATCTTCTGTTTGCAAAGCATACACTGAACTATGGCCTCTCCCCATTCTGATAAAGTTAGAAATCAACCTTACATGGCAGATACCAATGCCATAGCTTCCACGAGGCATCTTATTGATGGGGAAACTTGCCAGCACCATATATGCTTGGATGCTGGGATATATCGGCCAGTTGCTAAGCAATATAGATGCTTCCATTTCTTCAGAAAAATAATGTATTCCATTTTTGGACAAGCTGATTTCAAAATCCAAACAAATGTTATCCATTAAAAAATGTAAGTAATAATCAAATGACCTTTGGGGGGGTGGCAATAATGCAGAAAAACAGCCATCCATTCGATGACAAAAAGTCTCAATAATAATTCATTCTCATACAGCTATAATTTCACGAGGATTCCAAGGTCACTGAGACCTGGAGTTATCTGAGACAGCTTTGGCGTGACATTTCAAATTATTGATAACAAATGCAGTTTGTTTCGTTCTCTAGACAATTCCCACATTTAAGTTGGGACATTTTCTTCTGTTTTCATTGCTTTTGGCAGGTCAAGTTTCATGCATCATGCATTTGCTCACAAGTCCCCTCGAATGGTTTCAGTTGGGGGAATTACTTTCCTCTAACAGTCATTAATGTAGGGGCAACCCGATATCCAGAATGGTATCTGTGTTTTTATCTGCATCTTCCAATGAAGATTAGATGTTAATCATTTTTGCATCAACTTATGAATTCCATCCTTCTGTCTTTTAAAAAAAATTGTAAGATCCACCCTCATGAAGGGCCAGTTTGGTGTAGTGGTTAAGTGTGCGGACTCTAATCTGGGAGAACCGGGTTTGATTCCCCACTCCTCCACTTGCACCTGCTGATGTGACCTTGGGTCAGTCACAAGCTCTGGCACAGCTGTTCCTGAAAGAGCAGTTTGTGTTAAGAGTTCTCTGCCCCACCTACCTCACAAGGTGTCTGTTGTGGGGAGGGAAAGGGAAAGGAGTTTGTAAGCCGCTCTGAGACTCCAAGTGAAGGGCGGGGTATAAATCTAACCGCCGCCTCCTCCTCCTTTAGTGAACGTGAAAGCTTGCATAGTATTTTGTGCTAATTTGTTTGGACCAATTGCATGGTATTGCATGGAATTTCTTCCTGGTTTTGGATTTTACATAGACCGATATGGCTGTGCGGCTTTTTTTAGGGTTGCCAAATCGTTCCCAGCTACCAGCAGGGGATGGGGGGTAGGGAGGATTACAAGATCCAGGTTGGAAAACTCCTGGGCCGATTCCGCACAATCCCCTGCCCCGGCATGGACACCCAAAATTATTTGGGTTTTAGCCTTCATTTCCACACATGACTATGTGACCCGAATCCCGTGTACTCCGCTCCCCCCTCACATTTTCCATTTCTGTTTTTTTCAAGATCTTTGTTTTTGCTTCAGTGCTGGGGTTGGGGTATTCCAGAGGGGAACTCAGTCAGGATTTGTGCTTAACTAGTTGCCGCCCCTTCCCACCCCCATCCTGTTTTGTTTGGCTGCTCGCTTCCAAAACCATCCCCTGCCCTTGCCTGCTCTTTTAACCATTGCATTGCCACCTCAAAGCAGGAATCAGTGGGCTGCAATCACTCCAAGCCAACCCCCCCACACACACATCTCCTAATTCATAATCACAGGGATAGCCCCAACTTAAGCACAGGAGCAGAATGGGGTGAGGATGTGATGAAGGAAAACCAAACGAAAACCACACTTCCTTTTTTTAAAAAAAAAAAAAAGGGGGGGGAAACAGGAGGCAGCGCATGCGCTATGGTTACTCCCCTTGGTGCTGCATCACAACGCAACCACACATGCAGTGTGTTTTTTTTTTTAAAAAAAAGGGGAGGGGAAACAAGGGGGAGGAGAGGGAACACGTGGGGAAAAGCAGAAAAGTAGCATATGCGGAAATCAAGATCCAAAGAGTTAACTGCTATGCAGAACTCATGCATCACATCTGGACCTTTGGAACGCACAGGTAAATGAAAGCAAATAGTTAATGCGGAATCATCCTTGGAGACTTGGTGATGGAGCCTGGGGAGGTGTCAAACTCAGACCCTAGTTTGCCATATTTTAGGGGGTCATGGAGCCTGCAGAGGGAGGGACAATCCTGAGGGAGGGTGTGAGTGGGCGAGTGTGTGAACAGCTCTGTTGCAGTGGCAATGTGACTCTTCCTAAGATACCTCCCTTGTCAGAGATGGCCTTGGAGCCTAACTGTGCCTGTTTCGCTGTTATAGATAACCATATATTCACAGGTGGGCGTGTAGAGAGCACAAAAGCTAGGCGGGACGTTTGTGGGGTATAACCAGATGTAACTGAAGGGCTGGCCTCATTTGAACTGTCTATATCTTTGGATTCTCCCGCCAGAACCTCAGTCCTGACACAGTACTGGTCTAGCCTGAAACATCTTTATTTCTCAATAAACAAATCACTGCCAGAGAGTGTTGTTGAGAGTAACTTTGTCCAGGGATCTGCCATAGAGTCCACCCTCCAAAGTGGCCATTTGCTCCAGGGGAACTGATATCTTAGTCTGGAGATGAGCTGTAATTCCAGGGAATCCCCTGGAGGATTGACATCCCTACATATGGTGAACAGCCAGGTTTATGTTCCTAGTTATGCCCATGTTGAACATGCTCTTCAGATCATCCCAGTAAATTCTTTTTTTTTTTTTTAATTGTCTGGCCATTTGTGTTGGAAAATGTTGGGTATTTTTTCGTCTTTTGATTCTATAAGATGGGCATCCCAAACATTTTTGAGCCTGTGGGCACCATTGCAATTCTGACACAGGGTGGTTGGCACAACCACAAAATGGCTGCTACGGGGGGCGGAGCCAGGCACAAAATGGCAGGAAGTGAGGTTATGCATCCCTCTAATCGTAACTCTTCAGCATTTCAGGCAGAAGCTCCATTTGACAGGGTGCCTTTGAAGCAGCACAGCCAGTCAGCTCTGCATGGGCCACTCTGAAGCCCTGCTGGTCAAAAAGCCCCGCCTGGCCTCAGCTGCTTTCTAGAAACACTTGGCAGACATCAGGAGAGCTGTTGGTGGGTGCTTGATGTCTACAGGGTCCCCCGCTATAATAGGAAGTATTTTATTACATTTAAAAAAAAAAAAAAAGCTGCTCTCCTGTCAGAAAACTCGGGGTAGCAGCCAAGGAACCTTCTCATTTTACATTTGCAACAATCCTTTCGAGGTGCAACAATTCAAATCACCCTGTGCGCGTCATGGCTGAGCAGGTCTTGTGGCTCAAGCTCTTAGGTGGGGAGGGAGATGTCCTGCTGCTATGTATCCCTGCCCCAGTATAACAGAACCAGACACACACCAAATTTGCATACTTTGTGGAATAAAATGGCCACAACTTTACTGGTTACATCTGTAAGAAGCATTGGCACAGCATGGATCCACTGGATCCAAAGCATTGGCTGGCCTGCACCAGTCAACGTACCCCATCACACCCAGCCTGCTGGCTTGGGTGGAGAACTGCGGGATGGGAGGTTGCAGGAGCCCAAATGGATGACTGCCCCTCTGTGGCCTCCCCTGGCATCTGCTTGTGAGGGCAAATGCTGGTAGTCCCGGAGCGTAAGTCCTCATGCCAAGACCCCTCACAGGGATCCCCATATCCAGGAAATGGCATGCAGGCCAATTTCTATAAACGGATCCAGCCCCATGCTGTAACCACGAAAGAGCTGTGATTAAGAATAGAGCGTATAAAACAACAGACAACAGCATGTGGCTAACAATTCCAAACTAAGAACAGCATTCAAATTGCAGTGTCCCCCAAAGTCCAATTTTCCCACCGTTTGCCCCTGCCCACCCCCCCCAGCATCTGGCCATCTCTCCTCCCCTGCTGGTGCCACAAAAGTCAGGCCGTGGCTAATTCAGGCCTTCCTTGCTTTTGAGTCCCTCTCTCCCAGGGTCTGAATTCAAAAGCCAGCTCCTGGCATCACACTAATGATGATGATGATGATGATGATGATGATGATAATAATAATAATACTTTCGATTTATTGATTGCTTTCCCCCACACACCTGTGGGCTCAGAGCGATTTACAGTTACTCATTCTGACAATTGGATTAACAATAGTCATGGGGGGATAGGGGAGACAACACACACAGTTATTTAATCACACACTGTAGCTGCTCAGGAGGATTCATAAAGCCGTTGCCAACCTGTGTGTGTGATGGGCTATCAAGTCACTTCCAACATGGTGATCCCATGAATGGATGACACCCAAAAGATCCTACCATCCACAGTCTTGCAAACTGAAGTCTGTGGCTTCCTTGACTGAGATGATCCATCTCAGGCCAGGTCTTCCTCTTTTCCTACTGCCTTCAACTATTTCTAGCACTATTGTTTTTTTTTCCCAATGAATCTTCCCTTTTTATAATGTGACCAAAGTACAAGAGCCACAGTTTAGTCCTTTTTAGCATCTAGGGAGAGTTCGGCTTGATTTGAACTCTCTGCGTGTAAAGTGCCGACAACTCACAGCCGACTTATGGCGAACGCAGCCAGGGCTTTCAAGGCAACCGAGAAGCAGAGGTGGTTTGCCCTTGCTTTCTTCTGCAGAGTCCTCCTTGCCGACCCTGCTTAGTTTCCAAAGATCTGACAAAATCAGGCTACACTGTTCCGTATGACACTTAACGTGACTTCAGCAAAGTGATTCAGCTTTATTCAGCCACAGCTCAAGTCAACCAGAACAGCAGACAACAGATCTAACAGACGACAAACAAACCATGGAGCTTTGCTCCTTTTAAACATTCCCAGGCTAATGTAGCCACGCCTATTTACAGAAAGTAACCAATGCGATTACTTGGATAACAACCAATAAGGTTCGTTCCCCCCAAGAGTTTGTGGTTCGTCCGGATTGGACGGCGATTCCTAGACAACCAATCAGAAGTGTGGGATTTCAATCCTTGTCTAGAAATGAAGCTTAACATAGGTTCTTAATGGGTGCATTACACTTCCACAAAATACATTACATATACCATGCGGTCTTCTCTTCCAATAGCTAATCTACGAAACTATAAATTGTCATGACTTCTTACAGCTATTCTGGGAACTCTTGTTTACTGAGGGACTGAGATCCTATTAGAAGAAGAACAGTTGGTTTTTATACCCTGCTTGTCTCTACTCTAAGGTGTCTGCTTCCATTCGCCTTCTCTTCCCCCCACACATAACAGGCACCTTGTGGGGTAGGTGGGGCTGAGAGAGCTCTGAGAGAACTGTGACTGGCCCAAGGTCACCCACCAGGGTTTATGTGGAAGAGTGTTGAATCAAACCTGGTTGTCTGGATTAGAGTCTGCCTCTCTTAACCACTACACCATGCTGGCTCCATTACTTTCTCCCGACACACGGCTACAATCCCTAGGATTCCTCAGGAAGAGGAAATGAGTACTGAACCAGTTTAAATTTAAATCCGGGGATGTGAATAGCCCCATCTGCTTATTTATTGCATGTAAGCCATGATTTAGCAGCCTGGCTAGTGAAAATGCGGTTAATTAACCTTTTTGTTTACAGTATCAGAAGGCTTGGGGGAATGTCCGGCCTTGCTCAGCTGGCGAATCAAGTGATATGGCTTTATTTATATTCTATTTTGAGTAATGTTTAATGGGGGGGGGGGGAATGACCACTGAGCACAAAAATAATCTTCCAGATAAGAAATAGTTAGAAACAAAATGTGGCATTTATCAAATGTTTCTGCTGATAGAATCCATTCCAGTGTACAGCTGGGACATCCAGTCCTTCAGACTGATATGTGTTATCCACATCAAACTGTAAACACTTGAATTTGGAAGGAGAAACTCTCCTTACATAGGCAAGCACCAGGGACATCAGGTTTATTACCACATCTGCTTGGTAGGCTTCTTCAAAAAAACACAAAACTATCATAGACTAAGAGCTAGGACTTTTCCTGTGGTTTGCATTAAGGAGATCGTCAAAGCCAGAAAACTCAGTTCCTGACAGATGATAACACACATAGCTTACCACTAGTTCACCCGTTCATGTCCCTTCTTTGCACGATGCAAGTACGTGCCCGTTATCGGCCCTCGGGTTGCTTCGGACATATGGCTACCTCATGAATTAATGCCCTCCGAAACATCTTATCATTAATAGCCTAGCTCTGGGCTTGCAAACTGAAGGCCCCGGCTGCCTTTCCATCCCAAGAGGCTACCACAAATCAGACAGCTCTCCATATGGAACTCTCCAGTCAGATCGCAGCACCTGATGTGCAGTGCTTCTCAATGGGGGCCAGTCAGCTTGAGCATTCAGCTGTGAGCCAGAGGTGAACTTTTCTTGCTCCACTGGGTCAGGCTTGAGCAACGGCTGCAGGTGGGTTGCTCCTGTCATGATAATGTGCTTTCTAACTGGATGCCAAATTTTGTTTAAATGTGTGCCATATAGAAAAGCAGTGCTCCTTCCACCATCTGCATATACTTTGCCGATAACTCTCTCAGCATGTGCAAGTTACTAGGAGCGTGCATTTCCAAAATTTCACTTCTGAGTTGCAGGGAGGGCGTACTTTGTGTGACTCTGAAGTTTCACAGAGCTTCCACTGTCCCGAGGTTTCCAACGCCAATTCTCTCATTATGTGCAAGTTCCTAGAAGCGTGCATGTCAAAAATTTCAGATTCTGGATTGATGCTCCCTCTAAGCTATGGAGTCTTGTGAGCGAAAATTCTACTTTGTGAGCTATGGGCATTGAAGTATTGAGCAAGCAATTTGTCTACTACATAAATTAGTTTGCTCTGGAGCCATCCTTCATGAGCTAAAACAAAAATGTGTGAGCCAGAGGCTAAAAAACTGTGAGCTAGCTCACACTAACTCAGCTCAGAGGGAACACTGATCTGGATTGCAGGGAGGGCATACTTTGTGTTTTGTGAAGTTTTCACTAGCTTGAAGTTTCCAATGCCTCTCCCCCCCATTTCCAACCAACTAACAGCCATTGGACAGGCCAACTTCCTTTCTCTCCCTCCCTGAAACACTTCCAAAGTTCTGGGGGATATATTTTCATTACTCTCAAAATTTTGGGAAGGTCTTTGATCATTTCAGATATCCCTGACCCAGACAGCTACGTTTGTATCAGTATATAATGTGCCCAGACATGGATAGCCCGGCCTAGTTCAATCTCATCAGATCTTGGAAGTTACGCAAGATTGGCCCTAGCTAGGATTTGGATGGGAGACCATGAAAGAATGCCAGGATCACTGTGCAGAGGCAGACAATGGCAAACCATGTCTGGGTCTCTCTCTCTCTTTCTGAGACTCTTGTATTTGTGTGTGTGCGCATATGTGTGTGCGCATACCTGGAAGTGGTGGCAGCCTCTGGTGACTGACCCCTACTGGGGGCCTGGAGGATATTCAGAGAGGTGGCTGAATGAAGCCTGCCCCCGCCTCCTGACTGCTGGTATTCCAAGGAGGTCTCCCATCCAAGTACTTGCCAAAGTCGACCCTGCTTAGCTTCTGAGATCTGACGAGATTGGGCTTGCCGGGGCTATCCAGGTATCTCTTGCCTTCAAAATCCCACAGGACCACCTTAACTCAGCTGTGACTTGATGGCCCTTTCTACCACCATATCTGAATGCCCATCCCTACAAATTATCAGTTGCTGACACGTTTTCAACATCACGGTAGTTTATATAGTCTTGGGATTTCTTCAAGTAACATCTCCTTTGCTTTCCTTCCTTGATGACTGCTAAGGATTCTTTCCTTGGATCAGGTCCATCAGGTCCAGCACTCTGTCTCCAAGAATGACAGTCGTTCCCGAGAAAGCGCAGCTTCATGGCATGACTGAAGAGAACCACACCCCTGGGGTTTGTGCCCATCATCTGGAATCCATTAGCATGTCAGATTAGGATTTGGGAGACCCAGGTTTGAACTCCCACTCTGCCCTAGAATCTCACTGGGTGACCTCGGGCCAGCCACACACTGAGAGCCAGTTTGGTGTAGTGGATTCTAATCTGGGAGAACCAGGTTTGATTCCCCACTCCTCCACTTGCACCTGGCTAGATGACCTTGGGCAAGCCGTAGGTCTGATAAGAGCTGTTCTTGAAAAAGAGCAGTTTCTGTCAGAGCTCTCTCAGCCCCACCTACTTCACAGGGTGTCTGTTGTGGGGAGGGGAAGGGAAAGGAGTTTGTAAGCCACTCTGAGACACCTTTGGGTAGTGAAGGGCGGGGTATAAATCCAATCTCCTCCTCCTCCTCCTCCTCCTCCTCCTCTTCTTCTTCTTCTTCTTCTTCTTCTTCTTCTTCTTCTTCTTCTTCTTCTTCTTCTCCTCCTAGCCTACCTCATGAGGTTGTAGCAGGGATGCCACCCTCCAGGTGGGACCTGGGGATCCCTGGAATTGCAGCTTGTCTCAGAGATCTGCAGCTTGGAGAAAATGGATGCTTTGGGGCAGGCCCGTAGCCAGGATTTTGAAAGTTGGGGGGCATTTAAATTTCTTATGGGGCATTGGCTAATTGGATTAAAGGAATACCTGACTCCTTCACCACTTCTGCCACCACTCGGGGGTCCTGGGCTGGATGGGAAGTCAGGGGGCTTTGCCAGTAAGTCCGGGGGCCTAGCCCCGAGATGCCCCACCTGTAGCTATGGGCCTGCTTTGGGGTGTGTGGACTTTATGGCACTGTACCCCAATGAGGTCCCTCTCCTTCCCAGGCTCCATACCCCAAAACCTGGATTTGGCATCCATCCCCCCCATCCCCTGCCGGTGGCTAGAGGCACCAGCACCCCTAGGTTGTTGTGAGGATAAAATGAAGGAGAGAAGAATGATGTAAACCACTTTGGGTCCCCACCAGTGGGGGGGAAAGTGGGGCATGATGAAGTAAGGTAAAAAAAAATAGAGAAACCACTTTCGATAGCTCTGTCCTCATAAAGCTCTCACAGCTAGCAGCTGTTGCCATACCTTGTGGGACTGGATTTCATTTCAATAGCTTGTTGCTATTGCCATCCGATTTTGGGAGAGAGAACAAGGCAAAGGGCACTTTAATATGCAATTGTTTTGTGAAGCTTCCGAAATTGTATTATTATTTTTTTTAAAAAAGCAAGAATTGTTTTCCAATCCAGTTTTCAGTTTTATGCCTCATTTCACGATGCTGTCTTTTGAGTTTTCAGCCGGAGGACAGATGTTTTATTATCGCTTCATTCATTTCTACAGACCACTTGGAGACGTTTCAACAGAGACTCCTTTCCAGTGGAAAGCGGTTGTTCGGGTCCAAAGCCAACAAGTCCATTGACTGCCTTAGGAACTTGGCCTCAGGAGATCATTAGAGTTTGAGGTTAGGTTAATGATCTGCGTTACAGAATAAGCTCATGCACTTCGGGACTGGAGAGAGCTCATGTACAACTTGTGCAGCGCAGGGCTGGTTAACCAAAATTCTTGTCCACCTGCTGAGATTGGATGGAGTTCACAATTCTTCCTGGATGTTTCCGAACTAGAGTGATGGAAAGCTGCCGATAAGTGTTCCCTTCCCCGAATCGTATCTCAAACACCCCCAAGCACAAAAGACCGACCTCTTTTGAAGCGATGTAATTAACAAAGCGCTAGTCTGAAGAATCTGTTGCCCTCATTAATGGCACGGAATCTTTTTGGAAACTCGGTCGGGTCTACAAACGTCGAAGGTGCTCCTCGGCAAGAATGACACGGCCGTATTTCCAAATTAAGCAGCGCACCTCCGGCAGCAAGCTCCAAAAGTACCAATCCACGTGTGTGGGCATCGGGCGATAAATCTTTAACCAGGCAGAGAAGACTTAGTAGCAAAACAACAACAAAAAGTCGTCTCGAGCTTGGCAGGAAAAAAAGAAAAAAGAAAGGCAAGGCCCAGCAACCGAACGGAAAACAAAAGGAGCTTTTGTTAGAGAGTCCAAAGAACATTTTGTTTCCATTCAGCGTGCATTCTCCGCCCTCCCTTTCTTCCCTTTGTCAAGAGGACGGTCACATGGCCGTGTGTTTTTGCATGCTCTCAGCCTTCAGGCCCGCTAGTGGAAGGGGAGTGTGTGCCGTTTCTCGAGGAAGCTCAGATGCTTTTCAGATGTTGCGCTTACACTTTGAAAATGATACAAGGTCATCCGTTCGACTCCTGCTAGTGGCATCCAGCTGTGAGGAGAATATAAATCAGCTGAGACTCCGAGCGAACAACGCGGGAAGCAAGTGCCGAAGGCACTCCAGCCTCTGCCTTCACCAGGCTCTGCGATCATCCTAGGCTAGGGTTGCCAACCTCCAGGTGGTAGCTGGAGAGCAGTGATGGCCCCAGGTTTTTTCACCCACTAGGCGAGGATACATTCTGCCCCCCCCCCCGTGCGGGGCGGGATGGGGGCGGGTGCAGGAGCTGCAGCAGGCGGGCCGAGGGGGTGAGCTGCAAATGCATGTGGGGGGGGGGGCGGGATCGCTCAAGGGGAGGGGCCTGTGCCAGGCTGCAAAAGGAGCTCCAAAGATACCACAGGGGCAGGGGCGGCAAAGGGCGAGCGGCACTTTCCTGTCATCCTGAACTGTTCCCCGTGCCTGCCCCCCCTGCCTCCTTCTCTTTCTGTCTGGGGGGCTGCAAAGAGGGGAGTCTCTTGCCGGGGACGGAGCAAGAAGCCAGTAAGGGAGGCTTCCTGTGCAGGGCAGGGAGGGGACGAGGCCAGCCAGAATGGCACCCTCGTCAAGCCGTCGCCCTAGGCGACAGTCTAAAATTTAATAATAACGGGCCAGCCCTGCTGGAGAGCTGGGGTTACAACTGGTCTCCAGGTGACGGACATCTGTTCACCTGGAGAAAATGGCTGCTTTGGTAGGTGGATGTTATAATATTATGCCCCATGGAGGTCTCTCCCCTCCCCAAAGCCTGCCTTCCTCAGGATCCACCCCCACAAAACAAAATCCTCCAGGTTTTCCCTACCCATGGCTGGCCACCTTATCGTAGCTTGTCACAAATTATAGGACTGACAACTCTGGTTTGGGAAATTCCTGGAGATTTGGGGTGTGCAGCCTTGGGAAGGTGGGGTTTCGGGAGGGGAGTGGCTTCGGTGAGGTATAATGCCACAGTATCTGTCTTCTAAGGCAGCCACTGTCCTGCAGGGGAACTGATCTCTGTAGCCTGGACGTCAGATGTAATTCTGAGAGATCTCCAGGGCCCACCTGGAGGCTGGCAACCTTATACATTACCTGCCATCCTTTGCACAATTGCTGGTTCGTGAGCATGGAATCCACACAGCTCCTGGGCTGCTTTCATCTTTGCCTATTTCTCCCTCCACTTTAGTGCAGTGGTTAGAAGCGCAGACTGTAATCTGGGAGAACCAGGTTTGGTTTCCCCCACTCCTCCACATGCAGCTGCTGGGATGACCTTGGGTCAATCACAAGTTCTCTCAGAGCTGTTCTTGAAGGAGCAGCTCTCAAAAGAGCTCTCTCAGCCCCACCTACCTCACAGAGTGTCTGTTGTGGGGAGGGAAAGGGAAAGGAGATTGTAAGCCACTCGGGGACTCCTTCAGGCATTGAAGGGTGGGGTATAAATCCTCCTCCTCCTCCTTCAGCCCCTACCTGTTTTTCTAGTTCCCAGTCAAAACATAGTTTTCCAGATTCAGCATTATCATTGGTGGTGGTGGTGGTGGAAAGTGATATCCAGACGCAACTAACTTATATCAACCCTGTCAGGTTTACAAGGTAAGAAAACAAAAGCAAGGGCTTTCCCTCTGTGTAGCAGCCCTGGACTTCCTTAGTGGCCTCCCACCCAAGGCCTGACCAGGACTGACCCTGCTTAGCTTCTAAAATCTGACAAGATCAGGCTAGGGTTGCCAGCCTCCAGGCGGTAGCTGGAGATATCCCGCTATTACAACTCATCTCCAGGTGACAGAGATCAGTTCATCCGGAGAAAATGGCCGCTTTAGAAAGCGGACTCTATAGCAGTTTACCCCACTGAAGTCCCTCCCCTCTGCAACCCTTGCCTTCCCCAGGCTCCACCCCCCAAAAATCTCCAGGTATTTCCCAAAAGGGAGTTGGCAACCCTAGATCAGGCTAACCTAGGCCTTTGTATCTGTTGGAGGGAGCCCCAGTGATTAAAGGAACCTCCACAGACAGAGCCAGCGATGGAAGAGCCAAGATGGCACCGAGGCAGCTGATCTGACTTTTAACACTATGCAAGTTACCTGCTATCTTGCTTGCCTGGGCCATCCAAGTGAGGGTCATCCCGGACTGGGCTATGCACATTTCAATTAACCAGTTATGGAAAATCAGTGTTTCCCCTATTAATTCCCTTGAAGCCCTGCATGAAAATGTAGTAGCCCCACCTAGCTAGAAAGATTCAATTTATATGTCACAATGGCTGAGGTCAGAATGGCAATTTGCTCCAAGAGCCCATCGCAACAAAAAAACTCCATATTTTCTATGTTTTATGTATGCTATAGTTCCCGTTCACACAGCCCAGGCTGCTGCCAGAGCATACCGGAGGAGGCACGCCAGAGCGTTCAGACTGCTGCCCCAGAGGTGCGCTGTATGCGGTGTTTCCCCATTAATTCGGCTGTGGGTGTATGTGCGCATGACCGCTCATGCACACATGCGCATAAGCTCATTTTGCCGATTGGGGGAGGACCCCGCAGCGCCAGCACCACATTGGGCAGTTGAGCGGAGTATGGCCAATCATACCGCTGCTGCCTTCTGCCCAACGCGGGTTGCTCCTGACTTATTGGCGGAGCGTTCACACTTCCAGGAAGTGGACAAACGCGGGACACAGGCACTCTTTGGGGATTTGCTACCACTTTAATGAGGTATCTATTAAATGTGAGAAGAAAGCTGAACAGCCCGGGTTGCCTACGGGTGGGGAACGCCAGGCAGATGTGCCTGTGTGAACGCCCCCTTTAATGTGGTTTTAAAGCGTCACTGAAACGGGGCTCTGCCGGGGCAAATTGCCAGTCTGAACTCAGCCGACATCTGTAGCTGTTTGTGATATATTTTATATGTTTTATGTATGCTATAGTTTTTCTGACGTTAACTACCTTTCTGTATTTTGGAGTCTGGGGTTGATTCAGTAATGTCTCTCTATTTCCGTGCGGGCTGCCTTTTTTCTCCATGGACGGAGAAGTAACCAAAATCAGCCTTCCCGATTGTCGTTTCTTCCTTGTCATTAATGTGTCACTCGTCTTATCCAATGTCCATTGTGGTCAAGTAGTTGATCAAGCTCAAGCGTGAACCGCTCGCATTGTTTTCCGTCCTTCCCTGGCATTTGGTATCATATCCGGTCAAGGTCTGCAAGAAGGTAAAACCCGAAATGCCGAAAATATTTTCTCTTGCTGCTATATATACACATATATTGTGGCTATAATTATCACAACGACCTCCAGCTTGGTAACAGTACCGAGGAGGAGGAGAGCATATGAACTTGCAGCCTGCCTTGCCAGCTGAGATTCAGGATGGCTGTGGTCACATGCACTAAATCATCCACTTCCAGCCTGCTTTCAATTGATCTGCTTATTTATTATTTATTTATTTATTTAATTGATACCCCGCCCTCCCTGCCAGGGCAGGCGCAGGGCAGTTTCAATGCACTTTCCGACTGGATCGTGCCAGTTCACACAGTAAAATCCAGCTGCAAAGTGTACTGAAAGTGGACCGGAAGTGGATTATTTGGCGTGTGTGACTGCAGCCAAAGAAAACTTGTTGAAGACGGCAGTAAGATGACGTTCTTATGACCTTTTTGCATAAACCATATACCTCGATGAAGCCAGTTTTACCTGTACATCAACTAATCTGAGAATGTATATTGCACACCTGGGGATCTAAGCCCTGTTCCCTCAAGAACCATGGTTGCCACTCTCCAGGTGGGGGTTGGAGATCTCCCAGAATTACAGGTCATCTCCAGATGACAGTGCTCAGTTCCCCTGGCGAAAATGGCTGCTTTGGAGGGTGGACTCTATGGCATTATAACCTGCTGAGGTCCTTTGCCTCCCCAAACCCCACCTTCCCTGGGATCTGTCCCCCAAATCTCTAGGAGTTTCCCAACCCAGAGTTGGCAACCCTATCAGGAAGTGACCCTGTTCCTGGGCTTCACCACTAGTGTCACAGGGATTCTCACCTGCAGGGGAAGTCCCCTCCATACCAAGCAACAAAATGCCTTTATATTTTTCACTTAGATCCCGATGAGACAGGCAGCTAATCCTGCCATTGGCCCGGCTCTAATATGATCCAGATCTTTTTTATCTGGCATTGCACGACCAGACAGCTCCCCTTACCACGCGTGTACTCCATGGTGGATTGTCTAGACGGCATCCATCTGAAGGAGCCATGCAGTTGTTGTTGTTGTTGTTTTAAAAAAAATCTGTTTGCGCATGTGCATCTGCGCCTCAACATGTACTTGTTTTTCCATGCATGTGCCGAATTGAATGGTTAAAGCACTGCCAGTGGCACATCCCTCTGGGTACATTTTAATTTATGCAGTTCATAACGTTCATGGGCCATTTAGAAACATAAAATTGTCTGGAATGGTTGAGCAGAGCTCCGTGGCTGTCGTGCATTTCCATGTTTATGCGCACATCAGTAAGAATTTTTTAAAATGGCGACCATTCAGGATGGTCTGATGTCAGACCATCCCGACGGAAGGATTGTGTGCTGAAATGATCAGATGGGGGAAAGTCCGCAGATGGCCCATCGGGAACTGAAAAACCCAGATTTTAACGAGTGTTTTTAAGTACGGCTCCAAAGCACAGCAAAACGAGATGCTCATGGAAGAGGCACGTTTCCCAGATGTTGCTGTCCAGTCATTACCTTTAAATCTGCCAGGCACTCGTCCCTGCGTGTGGATCTAAAGACTCATCTGATTGGGACCATAGAAAACTAGATGCCAGGGATTTTTAACCTCATATTCATATTCTCCTTGAAGCCCTGACCTGGATGGCCAAGGCTAGCCCCCATCTTGTCACATCTCAGAAGCTAATCAGGGTCGGCCCTGGTTGGGACTTGGATGGGAGATCAGTGAGGAAGTCCAGGGTCTCTATGCAGAGGCAGCAATGGCAAAATACCGTTGAAAGCTTAAACCGTGAATAAAACTTTGCTGATCTTAAAGGTGCTTCTGGACTCAAACTTTATTCTACTTTCTTTAGTGTCTTGCCTTGAAAAACCTATGAGGCCACCATAACTCAGGGGGGAAAGCCTCGGCCTCTCTGTTGCTGGCTGTCCAGAGGAACTGGTTGGCCACCGTGTGAGACAGGATGCTGGACTAGATGGACCACTGGTCTGATCCAGCAGGACTCTTCTGATGCCCTTCTTATATTCTCAGCTGTGAGTTGATGGCCCTTCACACACACAAATATTCTCCTTGAAATCTAATTTTCAGTGTGGAAGTAATTCAACAGCAGTGTTACTCAGTTGCCAGTGCTTCAAAACAAAGTTCTGGTTCTGGGCTTTGGGGAGCTCAGCATGGGGGAACGGACAAGGCATGGACCCCGCAGACCTGAGGTAGAACCCAGTGATCAAGGAGTGGAACCCAATCTGCAGGTAGCCCCTGGAAATCTCCCGCTATTACCATTGATCTCTGTATGACCAAGATTTGTGACCCTGGAGAAAATGGCTGCTTTGGAGGGTTGGCTCTTTGGCGCTATACTAGGCTGAAGTCCCTCCCTCCCCATCCCAAACCCCGCCCTCCCCAGGCTCCACCCACAAAATCTCTAGGTATTTCCCAACCCAGGTCATGCAGCCCTTGAACCTAGAGAAAATATACAAATATTGGAGCTATCGCATCTGCTCATGAGACCTCTGACAAGCCATCCAATTCAGAGCAATGCTGAGGAGGGAGGGGCGGATAATTTATTTATTTTCAGGGGTCCAAATGTTATCACAGCAATGTGAGAAGATCCCAGGGAAGAAGGCACTCAACACAGGACAATGGGCAACGGCTGAAAGGGCCCTGGGTGCCTTTGTTTTCCTTGGAAGAGCACTAAGCATGTGTTTAACCCCCCCCCCCCGAAATCGATGGGACTCACAGAACTTCGGCTCGGTTTTGCTGAGAGTTTCGCTCTCAGTACAAACTCTCGCATGGCAGCCGCCAAAATATGACCTTATGTTCGTTCCGACTAGAAGCGGCTGGCTGAACTTTGCTTGTGTTTGTTTAAAATTAAAGCTACAGGAAGTAAACTGAACCTTCACCTCTTAAAAGTTTAGCAAATGTGCATATTTGATATGCAGATGTTTGTTGTTTGTCTTCTGTATTTTGGGCCAGTCAGCTTCTTTAAAGAAATGTATTATCTAGTTCACCAAGAATCCCTTTGGTGGACGAAAAAATGCAATTAACGGGAGACAGCGAGAGAGAGCAAGAGAGAAAGAAGTTCAGTTTATGTAAATACGGGCTGTGAGCATTTAAAGGGGAAAGACCGAGAAGTAAACTGTTTAAAATATATACAATTTTAACACCATTTAATTTCTAAAAATGGGGGAAACAAGCCCATACTTAACTATTTGTTCTGTCTTATCAAGGCTGAATTACGGTTTATGCTACTGTATTTCTTATTGGGAATAGTAGATGGGAATAGTAATTGTAATGTAATGTAATGAGTAGTAGAATGTAATGTAATTTGGAATGGTAGACTGGAATGCATTTCTCTTGTCTGGGGACAGAGGAGACGTAACACTGCACAAGCGATCACCCCAGCTTAAAGAAAAGGATGTTGCTTGTGACCTGCATCCTTGAGAGGAGATGCGTGGAATGTAACAGCAGGGGCTCAGTTAATTACTCTCTGGTTTCCACAATTAAGAAGGTTACATTTACACATCAATCTCCAATTTTGATATATCTAACTTGCTTCACTATGTGTCCCCACCCCACCCCGAATTAAATCCAAACAAATGGTTACCATATAAATTAAGCTTGTTATTCCTGTTCGGTCCTTGCATCTGTTAAACATCTTCATTATGATGGGCGGGGCTCTTTTTGTAGCAGGAACTCCTTTGCATATTAGGCCACACACCCTTAATGTAGCCAATCCTCCGAGAGCTTACAGAGCTCTTCTGACAGGGGCTACTGTAAGTTCTTGGGTGATTGGCTACATCAGGGGTGTGTGGCCTAATATGCAAAGGAGTTCCTGCTACAAAAAGAGCCCTGATGTATGCTAATTTACTGCTCACCCTCTACCTCTATGTATGGACTGGTAACTTCCATTTCACTATATCTGAAGACGTGTGCATGCACACCAAATCTTATACCTTGAATAAAAAAGTCTTGGTCTTAAAAGTGCCACTGGACTCGAATTTTATTCTGTTGCTTCAGACCCACCTGAATCTACAGTTGCAAGGTGAGAATAAAATGCAAGGTGAGAAATAGGGTTGCCAACCTCTGAGCTTGAAGAACTCCTGGAATTAAAACTGATCGCCAGACAACAGAAATGAGCCCCCCTGGAGAAAATGGCTGCTTTGGAGGGTGGAGTCAATGGTATTATTCTCACCTGAGGTCCCTCCTCTCCCCAAATCCCACCCTTCCCATGCTCTGTCCCCCACACCAAATTTCCAGGAATTTCCCAACCTAGAGTTGGCAACTGTAGGGTGAGACCTTTCACACTGTTTCTGCCTTATACTGAATGAGCTCATGGGTTCCTCAAGGTCGGTACTGTCCACTCAGATTGGCAGTGACCTTCCAGGTTCTCAGGTTGAGGTCCTTCACATCACCTCCTGCCCAGTCCTTTTCTAAAATTGGAGGTGCCAGGGATTGAACCTGGGACCTTCTGCCTGTCAAGCAGATGCTCTAACCTCTGGGCCACAGCCTCTGTTGTAGGGGGAACAGAATTCAGGTGGCTCAGTATATCATCACTAGCGTTGCAGTGCCAACCCCTGCAGGGTTACTCCAATCTGAGCAGACTGATTTCAGTGGGTTCAGGCTGGAGAAACTTTATATTGTTCTCATGTAGCAGCACTTGCTCACGTGGCCACAAAGTCTCATGCAAGAGCATGGGGCAAAGCAGATGCTACAATTGTAGGAGGAAAGGGGATTGTCTCAACTCTTGCTTTTCTCAACCGGGGGGCGGGGGTTGGATTGCTGTGCCTTCACTGCTTAACCTGGTAGAAGTACCAATAGAGGAGAAGGAGAAGAAGAAGAGATTGGATTTATACCCCACCCTTCTCTACCCAAAGGAATCTCAGGGCAGCTTACGATCTCCTTCCCCTCCCCACAACAGACACACCATGAGGTAGGTGGGGCTGAGAGAGCTCTTTCCAGAACTGCCCTTGAGAGAAGAGCTCTGAAAGGACTTGTGACTGACCCAAGGTCACACCTGCAGTTGCGTGTGGAGAAGTGGGGAACCAAACCTGGTTCTCCCAGATTAGAGCCTGTGCTTCTAACTACACCAAACTAGAAGAGTGTGGGATACAATAGGGTTGCCAACAAGTCTGGAGAAAAGATATCTTGTCCCTTTAACAGCTGGAGCTGTTCATGGCATGGAGATAAATAAATATTTACTGCAGGTGGGACAGATATCAAAAAGAAATTCAAGGGATCGGGTTGCCAGGTGTAGCCTGGGAACGGGGGAGGGGATGGGGGAGGCAGCGCTTACATGGGTGATTGGGACCCCCAGCATGCTGATGCCACTTCCAGCAGACCCAGAAGTTTTGTCATCATGCTGGGCTGACACTCTAACATTTGCCCCAAACTCTATGGTTTAACCATAGAGTTTGGGGTGATTAGCACCTTTTGTGCCAGAAAGGGCATCATCATGGCAGATGCCAGTGAATTTCACAGCATCCAGAGAACATTTCAAATATTCAAAGACTAGCTATGAACTTTCACATGAAGTAGAATGTTTCTTTTGAATAGATCTTCCCCACCCGCCCCCCATTTCACATATGAATAATTCGTACCAGTTCTGAAGAATGTGGTACCATCCTCTTTCTGTCCCTCCACCTCAACTACAGCTTTAGTTGATATTTGTTGAGTTATTTTGTACCCTGGGTGCCTTTTTGTTTACAGAAAGGAAAGTAAGGGGTAAGTGGCTGTACTTTGGGGGAATTTACTAATGTCCAGCGAGGAGGGTCTAAAGAAAAAAAAAGTCATGGAGACATTGGCCAGGAATTCTGCCAAAAAAACCCCATGCAACTGGGGAGGAATTCCATTCCAGAGTGCTGGTAAATGCAGATTCGACCCCTGTCATTAACCCTGGAAGGAAAACTAACCCAAGTGAAATGTCCTCCAGTTTTTGGATATGAACTGGCTAGGCGCATTCTCCACTGGCACTGTGGCTTCGTTCTGCTTTCAATTTCCACTTTCTCACACTGCCTTTCCCTGGGGAAGTGGGGGGTAAGAAAAGGGCAGAGAGGGAAAGAGTGACTCAGCAGACATGTGCCCGACAGGCACGCCAGGATACCAGGTTTGCACTGAACAACACCGTCCTTGACTAGCTTTTCCGTGCCCAGTGCTTCCCAATTACAGTGCTGGCTTGCTGGCATGGGGAGGGCTCACTCACTATACAATCTCAACCATCTAGTTATTAGCTTAATAGTAGGCATTGACAAATGTGTCGCTTTCAGCTGTTTCCGCTATGGATGCCAGGCTTTGGAGTTACATCTCATCTTCTGACTACAAAGATCTGTTCCCCTGGGGGGGAAAAAATGGATGCTTTGGCGAGTGGATGTGTTATGTCCTGGGCCCGACATCGACTGACCCAGCTTGGGAACTCAGAACAATAGACTGCTAGGATCCTAGTAGGAACCTATCGACCAGGAGCACCTCTGTAAATAGCCTATCATGGGTAGTGTGGGGTTGGGCATGGATTTAAGTAGGGCTTTGGTCCCACTAGAGTCGTCTTTAGTTTGAGCTGATTCACAAATGAAGCATGAGCTGATCATTAACCGTGTGTCGAACCCAGTACATTTCAGGATCGTACGGCACTGTACCCCACTGAGGTCCCTGTCCTCCCTAGCCTCCATCCCCAAATCTCCAGCAGTTTCGCAACCTGGATCCGGCAGCCAATGTTCCCTCTAGGCTGTTGAGTCTTGCGAGCAAAAATCCTACTTTGTGAGCTGCTGGCATTAAAGTTGTGAGCAAGCAACTTGGCTACTGCATAAATTAGTTTGCTCTGGAGCCATCCTTCTTGAGCTAAGACAAAAATGTGTGAGCCAGAGGCTAAAAAACAGTGAGCTAGCTCACACTAATTCAGCTTAGAGGGAACACTGCCGGTAGCCGGGGGAATCTAGAAACCCTACTTTCAGCCAAAGACAAATGTGTGCCTGAGGATGGACTTGGGGGGGGGACAGGACTCCTGCTGTAGTGGGAAGTCTCCTTGTCTGCCCCCCCCCATTTGCTGCCCATTCACTGCCCCCTCCCACTGAAAGGCTGGGGGGGGGGGTGCATGGAGGCTGTTCAGCATCATGACAAAGCTTAACACGGCTTCTAGCACAAAACCAAAAAGTGCCGTCATCGTGTCAGCAAGATGTTCTAAGATTCACCCTAAGCTAGTTGGGGGGGGGACACACCTAGAGCATCATTCTGACACAATGATGTTATTTCCAGTTTTGTGGAGAGGAGGAGGAGATTGGACTTATACCCCGCCCTTCACTACCCAAAGCTGTCTCAGAGCAGCTTACAAACTCCTTTCCCTTCCCCTCCCCACAACAGACACCCTGTGAGGTAGGTGGGGCTGAGAGAGCTCTGACAGAAACTGCTCTTTTTCAAGAACAGCTCTTATCAGAACTATGGCTTGCCCAAGGTCATCCAGCAGGTACAAGTGGAGGAGTGGGGAATCAAACCCGGTTCTCCCAGATTAGAGTCCGCGCACTTAACCACTACACCAAACTGGCACTTAACCACTACACCAGAAGAGGCACTCAGACCATCAGTGAGATTTTGAAGAGATTTCCTCTGCCTCCCCCCGCAATTCTTCTGCTGGGTTGCCAGCTATGAGCAATGGCCCTAGAAGGGGAATAGAAACACAGGGCTGTTATAGTTCCATTCCACACAGCTTCCTGTGGTGCCTTCCTTGAAGGTAGATTGATTTATTAATTCTGGCTTACATTCCGCCCTCCCTGCGAAAGGGCTCAGAGCGGATGCCCACAAAGTTAAAAACATTTCACAGTCAGAATTAAAACGCTTCATAAAATCACCCATAATAAATAATTAAAACAGATTTAAACAGTGCTATAAACAAGACAGATGGCACTGTAGGTTAATGTGGTAGCCACAAACACCGGAGCTGCTAGGCCACAGACCAAACTATGGGTCTTCACCAGTGCTCCCTCTAAGCTGAGTTAGTGTGAGCTAGCTCAGTCTTTTTAGCCTCCGGTTCACACGTTTTTGTCCCAGCTCAGGAAGGATGGCTCCAGAGCAAACTAATTTATGCAGCGGCCAAATTGCTCGCACACAACTTTAATGCCAATCGCTCACAAAGCAGAATTGCTCACAAGGCTCCATAGCTTAAATGGAGCATTTCACCTGATGTACTGTTTGAGGAGCTGCGGTGGCTCAAGTGGTTAAGACGCTGAACTGCAGGCTGTGGAAGGCCAGTAGTTCAGCAGTTCAAGACCCGGGTGCCGCATGACGGAGTGAGCTCCCGTCTCTAGTTCCAGCTCCTGCCAACCTAGCAGTTCGAAAGCAAGAAATTGCAAGTAGATAAATAGGTACCACTTCAGTGGGAAGGTAACAGCGTTCCATGCACCTTGGTGTTTAGTCATGCTGGCCACATGACCACGGAAACGTCTTCGGACAGCGCTGGCTCTTCGGCTTTGAAACGGAGATGAGCACCGCAACCCTAGAGTCGGATTCGACTGGCTTTTGAGCAAGGGAACCTTTTTACTGTTTGAGGATGGAAGGTTCAGCAGGGGAGGCCAATAGATGGAATAATTGGGTGCCCAACGACTCACCCAAAGGCCCAGCGGAACAGCTCCGTTTTACAGGCCCTGCGGAACTGTAATAAGTCCCACAGGGCCCTGATCTCAAACGGGAGCTTGTTCCACCAGACTGGGGCCAAGGCCAAAAAAGCCCTGGCCCTGGTCGAGGCTAAACGGATGTCTTTGGGCTGGGGACAACCAGCAGAATGCTGATCTGCTGAGCCCAAGGCTCTGTGGGGTGCCTATGGGAGAAGGTGGTCCTTCAGCTATGCTGGTCCCTGGCTGCTTAGGGCTTTGAAGGCCAGTACCAACAGGTGGGTAGCCAGATCTGAAGCAATCGAATAAAGTTTGAGTCCAGTGGCATCTCTAAGGCCAACTCTGAAAGCTGCCACTGGACTCAGACGTTGTTCTACCGGGTTGTTGTACTTTTGGCTTAAGCAGTACCCCCGCCCTTGGTGGTATGACTGGTATCTTCAAGGAAAAAGGCAAAGACTTTGCTTGTATCATCCGCAAGGTGTGCAGGGGTGCCTTGGGCCTGGGGAGTAGGGTTGCCAAGTCACTTACTTGGCACAGTGGGGGAGAATTGGTCCTGGCCTGGGACATTCATCATCACATTGGACACATTGTTGGAAGTGATGTCATCATGTAGGGCATGTTGCCAGCCAACGCTCTAGCAATCAGCCTGGAAACTCTATGGTACCATAGAGTTTTCAGGCTGATTGCTACAGCATCAGCCGGTGACGTGCCCAGCACGATGACATCACCTCCAGGTGACGTCATCGCACCGGGCATGTTGGCCCAAACCAGACACTATGGGGGTGGAGTTCCCCCCCAGCCTGATCCAGACTGGCGGATTGGGGGCTCTTTCAGCAGGAACACACACACACACACACCCGGGGACTTGGGAGCCCTACTTAGGAGCCCAGCCAAACAGCCGCAGTTGAACTTGCTGGATCCCAATCCCCCCCCCCGCCCAACACACAGACACATACAATAGGCATTCCACCTGCTTTTCAGACTGGAGGTGCAGGTTTCTGTCCTTCCTAGAGCAGAAACAAAAAGATACACATATAGTTTAAACCCTGAGAGAGAGACCAAGAATTCCAGTCATGGCAGTACGAGAACTCCTGTAAGATTTCTGGTACTTCCTGTTTCCAGCTGGGCTGCAAATAGCACAGAATCCTGCCTTCTATCACTGCAGATTGTCAGTTTCCCTTGTGGTCATGGCCAGAATTTTTTTTTTTTTAAAAAAAGGTAGATCAGAAGGAGGCTTTTCCAGAGCATCCTAAAAAATTAATTTCACGATGTTCTTCGTACCCCACATTCATATTTTTCCACAATACTCCAGCGGTAAGTTTCTGCACCTACTTCTTTTATGCGGTCCCGTGCATGTATACCCACAGGAAGAGAAACAGCTAGTATCTGTATAAGAGAGAGATGCCCTGAGTGTTTATTGGTTTGTGTTAGGGTTGCCAAACTCCAGGTGGCACCTGGAGATCTCCTGCTATTACCATTGATCTCCAGGCAACAGAGAGCAGTTTCCTTGGAGAAAATGGCTGCTTACCAGCATGGACTCTATTATACCATGGACAGCTTCTAGAGTAAATTGGATAAATATATGTAGCAGAGTTCTATCAGTGGCTATTAGCCACAAGGAACTCTCGGTCTGGGGCAAGTGATGCTCTTTGTTCTTGGTGCTTGGGGAAGTCAACAGTGGGAGGGCTTCTAGTGTCCTGGCCCCACTGCTGGACCTCCTGATGGCACCTGGTATTTTTGGCCACAGTGTGACAGAGTGTTGGACTAGATGGGGCATTGGCCTGATCCAACATTGGCTTCTCTTATGTTCTTGTGTTCTTATACTCTGCTGAGGTCTCTCCCCTCCACAAACCCCACCTTTCCCAGGCTCTACCTTCAAAATCTCCAAAAATTTCCCAACCATTGTGTACATCCAAAATCAGAAGAAAAACTGGATGTAATAAACAGATACTGTCAAATCTCCTTCAGCCAGAAACTGACTTTTGACTTGTTAAAAGAAAAACCACCCGCCAGCCATATACGGCGGGCTAACCCATCAGAGCTCCTGTTTGACCAGATCTCCTGCTTTGGCCAGAAGCCTCGTGCCCTGGACACCACCAGTCCTGCTGCTGTTCAGTGGAGCAGTGTGAACCAAATGGAAGGGGATCATTGCGATGATGTCATAATGTCATTCCTGGGCTGGCACAAATCCAGAAGTGATGTCACCGTGTTAGGCAAAATGCTTTTGACGTCACCTGGAACTCAATGGTTGCGACCAGTTGTAGGAAATGGCCCACTTCAGGCTGGATAGCGACATGTCCAACGTTCATGTTACCTGAACGTTTGGTTGATCTTGCAGAACATTAAAATGTGCAATGAATAGCAGAGATGGATATTACCTCATGCCAGGGAAGTGTTAGCACAGGGAGCAGATGGGAAGATCAGGGGGAGAAATTCCACAGAGTTTCAGGACAGCCAAGGAAAAACTCTGGAAGGATAAGACACAGCTGGAAGGACGAAGGTCGTTCCTGGGAGCCAACGACGTGCCTGAAACTCATCCCAAGCGAGCAACTAAGAGTACAAGACACAGCACTTATTGCAAATACATATTTGATCAGTAATATATTTGAGGCTGAAACACTGAAGAGGCAGAAAAGGCCAAAGCAAAGCTGGCAGGGGGGGCAGGAACTACGAAATTTGAAATGAATTGAAAAAGCTAATACATAGAAATACAAATTTAAGAGGGCTTCATGCAAAAGGGTTGACACCAGATACCCCAATTTTTACATAACAGAGAGCAAAATGTTGAACAAATGATATATGTGGAACTCTTGTTCCAATATGCACCACTAGAAACCCAAATGGGACCATCTAAAAAAGGTTTTGGACATGAGTTTTCAGATAAACTCTAACATGTTAACAGCCTTTCGGAATGCAGTTCTGTACAATGGGCTGCAATGGTCGGACAGCATGGACAGAGGGCATGATTTCCGGGCTCCTTTTAAAGAGCTTTCTTTCCAAGAACATAGCCATGTTTCACATTTCAGTGTCTGCCAGTATTATAACTGCAATCTGTCATGAGTGAATATTAAATTTATTTGAACACTATTTTCCATTCGCTTTCACGTATGCCATGTGGCACTGTTTAGAAATTTTGCGCCAGATTCCATTTATTCTTTCCAAACAAATATTTTCATGTATTCATTTTGACACATTGGTCAAATGCAATGAAGCTTGGGGGTGGGGACACAGGGACTGAGATCCAACGTGCTATTTAGAAAGGGTGCATAAGAAAGTTCTGTTCAGTGGTAGGTGGGGGTCACATTTAATTGTTGGAGGGTGGTTCAAATCTGATGAGAATTGTACTCAAGGCATTTAAAAATCATTGAGTAGGATCCTTTAATATCAGAAATACGTCAATAGGAAATGTGACTGTTGCTCCCATTGCTTCCAATGGAAAACACATTTCTGGGTATAACTTCCCCAACTCCCACAACCAGTTGGGATACAATACTACGGGACTGTATCCTTCACCCAGGGAACCTCCTGCCCAAATTTCGACAGACTGGAAAAAACATCACTGTTCTATAAACAGTTAAAATTAACCTTTGCTGAGTGAGCGCAAGCAAGAATGGAAGGACGACTGATGGAGTTTTCCTTCTTTTCTCAGAATCGAGTGGCAGATGGATGTTCAGGTTTCTTTAAAAAAAAAAAACAGCGTTCACAGGTGAGAGCAACATTTGGGCCTCCTCTGCCTTTGTTTGATGGGCTCTGGTCACGAAGACTTGTGTGGAGTAAAGTCACAGCCAATTTATGGTGACTCCTAGTGGGGTTTTCAAGGCAAGAGACTTCGGAGACTTCCATGCCTGGAAAACCTGGACTGCCTTGGTGGTTTCCCATCCAAGTATGAACCTGCTTAGTTTCTGAAATCTGATGAGATCATGCCAGCCTTTCAGGGCAAGTGAAAATGCAGGCCAAAATAAATCGGTTAGTCCTACGCAGGTAATAAAACCAAGTAAAATGCCAATGACAATATCAATATCAATATCAGCATTAGCATCAACAGGTACTACCAATAGTCATCTAATCTGAAGCCCCCCCCCCCGAAAGGAAAGTTCTCAGACCTAGTTCAGAAGATGGCCAGGGATGGTGACACTCTCCACCCCAGAAGAAGGGGGGCTCATACTCCTAGTTCCTTCCTTCCTTCCTTCCTTCCTTCCTTCCTTCCTTCCTTCCTTCCTTCCTTCCTTCCTTCCTTCCTTCCTTCCTTCCTTCCTTCCTTCCTTCCTTCCTTCCTTCCTTCCTTCCTTCCTTCCTTCCTGTCCCAATCTTATTCCCAGCCTGAGCCCGCTGACAGTGGAGGTACCGCTGAATGTATCTCATCATAGTCACAGCACCACCATAACCATGTCAATGGTTTTAATAACTTACTGTGTATTTTATATTAATATTTATACTAATTTATATTGGTGCTTTATCTATGGTTCTTTATGTAAGCCACTCTGAGCCTGCCCCGGCGGGGAGGGCAGGGTAAGAATCTAATTAATAACCTTCCTTCCTTCCTTCCTTCCTTCCTTCCTTCCTTCCTTCCTTCCTTCCTTCCTTCCTTCCTTCCTCCCTCCCTCCCTCCCTCCCTCCCTCCCTCCCTCCCTCCCTCCCTCCCTCTCTCTTTCTTTCTTTCTTTCTTTCTTTCTTTCTTTCTTTCTTTCTTTCTTTCTTTCTTTCTTTCTTTCTTTCTTTCTTTCTTTCTTTCTTTCTTTCTTTCTTTCTTTCTTTCTTTCCTCCCTCTATTGATAGATCAATATAGTACATGTCTATCTTGCCCTGACTCCAGAGGAGTTCAGAAAAGTTCTTTTCTCATTTAAACCTCACAACAACACTGTGGGATAGATTAGTCCAAGAGAGATTGACTGGCCAAGGCCATTGTAGTATTTTTTTTTTAGATTTGGTAGTGGCTAAGCAACAGCCTGCTGAGAGATGTGGCATGTAGGACAGGAAGTGGGAAGGAGGAGGGGAGAGGATTTGGCCTGGGCCTAGTCTGGCTTCCTGACTGATGATTGGTGTTTGCCACGTGCCTACCTTGTGCTGGCAGGGGGATTTGGGGGGCGTTCTGGGGGTGGGCGGGGACATCAGTGACGTGATGGCATCACTTCTGGAAGTGACATCATCCTCTCAGCAACATCAGGGTGACGCTTTACTTTTTGGGCAAAACTCTATAGTAAAAATGGCTACGAACCATAGAGTTTTGCCTAAAAAGTAGAGTGTTGCCCCCGATGTTGCCAACACGATGACCTCACTTCTGGAAGTGACATTATCACGTTGCCAGTGTCTCATGGGGACATCTGTTTGGGGCCGGGGTTCCCCCCACTGGCCAGCTGACCAACGGCAGTCAGGCGCTCATAAAAGCAGGGTTTCCCCCACCCCTACCTGGGGACTGGCAAGCCTACTGATGATGCAGCAGTTGTTCCACAATAAACCTTGTTTTGAAACTGAACAATACTTAGGTCGAATCTGCGTTTGCATTTTTAAATCAGTTTCGTGCTGCGTTTGCATTTTTAAATCAGTTTCGTGCTGCGTTTGCATTTTTAAATCAGTTTCGTGCTGCGTTTGCATTTTTAAATCAGTTTCATGCTGCTGTGACGCTGTCTTTCTCTGTGCCTGACGGCGTCACAGCAGCACAAAACTGATTTAAAAATGCAAATGCAGATTCGGCCTTAGTTGAATGATCCGACAGTCATCCAAGGAGTGTCACGGCTGTTTGTGCATTTGAACCCAGGTCTCCCACATTCTAGCCCAGCATTCTAACCATGACCCCTAGGTTTGCCAGTCTCCAGGTGGGGCCTGGAGAGAGCAGAAATCAGTTCCCTGGAGAGAATGGCTGTTTCACAGAGTAGAGTGTGTGATATTACATCCCTGCTGGGCATACTCCCTTCTCCAGACTCTGCCCTCCCTTGGCTCTGCCTCAGAATGTCCAGGAATTTCCCAACCTGGAGTTGGCAGCTCTAACACTGGCTCTCTCAACTTTTGTGGACTGTAAAGGTAAAGGTTTCCTTTCCTTGAAAGCCAGTCGAATCCAACTCTCGGGTTGCAGTGCTCATCTCCATTTCCAAGCCAAAGAGCCGGCGCTGTCCAAGGACTTTTCCATGGCCATGTGGCCGGCATGACTAAACACCGAGGCACACGGAAATGCTGTTACCTTCCCACTGAATTAGTACCTTATTTATCTGCTTGCAATTTCTGGCTTTCGAACTCCATTACTATCTGTGGCAAACTGGTAGATTGACTTTTACTTAGAAGATAAAGTTGGCAGATCCCCCTGGCCACCTGCAGGGGATGGGGGCTTAGGGTGGCCAGATACAGGTGGGGATGGAGCCTGGGGAGGGACCTCAGCGGGGTACAAAGCCATAATGTTCAACTTCCAAAGCACCCATTTTCTCCAGGGGAGCTGATCTCTGTAGTCTGGAGATGAGCTATAATTCCAGGGGATCCCAAGGCCCCACCTGGGAGGCTGGCATTCCTACTAGAAGCTGGCCCTGAGTTTTGAAACAAACTCCTTCCATTGTCTTTTCCCTGCAATTTCCGCCTGTCTTCATTAAGGCCTTGCTATATCTTCAGAATCCATGTCATCCCAACATTTTGTGCAGGTTCCCAGAATATTGAAATTAAAAATATTTGTTTCGCTTTGGGTTGCATTCATTTGTGTGTGTGTGTGTGAGAGAGAGGGAGGGAGGGAGGGAAGGAGGGAGGGAGGGGGAGAGAGAGAAAGGATGAATTTACAGTAGTTGGAAGCCTTCTGAATTTACAACTTGATCTGGCCATTCAGACAGTCCTAATCAAGTTACATCATTACTCACATTTCCCAGTCCTCCTTCCTGACAGACGCATAAATCTGAGCCAGGAAATGAAACGATTATATTGGTGGTGTGAGGGAAGAACACGTTCTGCTGTCAAAGATATAGATTTATTGGCTGGAAAAATGTAAAAGAATATGGGCACATTCAAGCCACTGTTAAATGTTTGTAAGTCCTGTTCAGGCACACGGAAGGGAGGTTAACCCTGCCTCTCCCTCTCCCTCTGAGTCTGATGGGGCTCAGTAGTACTTAACTGAATTGTGCCCAGATGGTCGCAAATCTGAAACATCCATGACTTCTCCTATCTGATGGACTTTCCCTTCATGCCATTCTTGCTTCCGGCTTTGCTTCGATGGAGGCTTACATTGTTTTTGGACGGCAAATGCTACACTGCCTGGAAGTCAGGATTGCCAGCTCTAGGTTGGGATATCCCTGGAGATTTTGAGGAGTGGAGTCTGAGGGGGGTGGAGTTTGGGGAGGGGAGGGAGCTTAGCAGGTTATAATGCCACAGAGCCCACCCTCCACATCAGCCATTCTTTCCAGGGAAACTGATTCCTGTCATCTGGAGATCAGTTGTAGCTCCAGGAGATCTTTAGGCCCCACCTGGAAGATGGCAACCCTGCTTGGAACCCTGGCCATTATGCAGTCAAAATTAAGCACTTTCCAGTCCTATTGACTTCAGTAGACCTTGCAACATTCTAGCCTTGACCTGACTAGCCCAGGCAGGCCCGATCTTGTCAGATCTCAGAAGCTAAGTGGGGTCGACTCTGGCAAGTACTGGGATGGGAGACCTCCTTGGAATACCAGAGCTGGGAGGCAGGGGCAGGTTTCATTCAGCCACCTCTCTGAATATCCTCCAGGCCCCCAGTAGGGGTCAGTCACAAGGGGTTGCCATGACTTCCAGGTGTGCACACGCTCGCACGCACACAGACACACACGTGAACATATGAAAAATACCAAAAAATAGACCTTGCAACATGCTCATCACTACAGCTGTATCCAATTTTGTTTGAACCCTATTAATCACAGTTGGACACTTAGGAGTAAGCACACAGTACCTAGGGCTGCCAGGTCCCCCGGGGTGGCAGGGGTTTGCCCACTCTAAGGACCCCCCAACCCACCAGCCCAGATCCGGCCGCTGGGGGGAACTCTGCCCCCAAAGTGCCTGAATCAGGCCAATGTGCCCAGCGCGATGATGTCACCTGGAAGTGACATCCCCACATCACATCATCGGGGGACGCTCTAGTGTTCAGGCTTAAAATACTATGATACCATAGAGTTTTAAGCCCGAACGCTAGAGCACCCCTCAATGACATGCTCAGTGTGATGATGTCACTTCTGGGTGATGACATTGCAGCACGCACACGCATAGCGCCCGCATGAGTCTCCCAGACACACAGCCTCTCCCCACTGCTGGATGCCAGGTAGGGACCTGGCGACCCTAACGGTACCTCTCCCAAATAGGTGGGACTGAAAAAGATCTGCTTTACTGGGACATTGGGCTACATCTGAATTCTGAGTTCAGCGGGCAGGTTGTTCCCATAAGGCTTTTATTCATTCATTCATTTATATACAGATATTTATATTTTTCTCCCTAATGGGGACTCAAATTGGCTTGCAACCTCATTCACTCCGCCTCTGTGTTGTCTTAGCAACAACCCTGTGAGGTTAGGCTGAGTGAGAATGACTGGATCCGGGTCCCCCAGGACTGGCTTTCATGGCAGAGCAGGAATTTGAACCTGGACCTCCCAGATCCTAGCTGACCTGCTGCTCCATGCCAAAACGGATTTGACAGAAGTGAGTCCTGGGGGAATAGGCTGCTCTGCTGAATTTAGAATTCAGATTGAGCCCAACATGCTTGCCAAATGAAAGATAAATAATTACAGAAAGCAATACATTGAAGCACAAATACCACTGTCCCTTCTAGGATCTTGGTGGTGATAACTCTTGAATGCCTGAGGACCAGATTGGAGGACAGAGGAAGGCACATTCTCAAGCAGTCAGTACAACCTATTTCCCAATCTATTTCTGATCTATCAGGAAATAGTTCCCCTTGTTCAACCATCGTTCTTGGAAGGACTGAAGTTTGCCCATCTCTAATAGCTGTTCATCCTGCAGGGCAACTT
This sequence comes from Gekko gecko, assembly GCA_029375565.1. Taxonomy (NCBI): domain Eukaryota; kingdom Metazoa; phylum Chordata; class Lepidosauria; order Squamata; family Gekkonidae; genus Gekko; species Gekko gecko. The sequence continues at coordinate 15,836,554 of JAPDNY010000011.1, forward strand.
CTAAACCTTTGTTGGTCTTCTTCCTGAGGAACCCCAATAAGTCTCTGAGGGTTCCTCAGAAGCCACTGGCCTAAGCCATTTTTGCCCAAGAAAGCACAGGAAATCGTGACACAGACCCGGAATGACCTAACAATAACCTTCTCCTTAGAACTGTAACAATGTCTCATCACGTAGAGAACAAATACCAAAATGAAGGCGGTGTGCCAGGCCAGCCTTACGAGTGCCGTATGGTCACGTACAGTTCAGATAGAACAAGAGCTGCTGTTCTGGCCAAACCTCTTTCCATGGCTTGGAAGATTTACTTGTTTATGACAGTTAACCAAAATGTAACACCTCAGGAATTCTGGGATTTGGAATCGGGAGACTCGTAGATGGGATATGATCGTAGGTCAAGTGTTTGTAGGAATAAAAATCATATGTTTTTTTGGAAATGTGCTCTAAAGCAAAGAATGTATTGGCGACTTATATTTAAGAGATGCCTAGATATTGTTTCCGCTTCTGACTGAGAAACTTTTGCTGTGCATGAAGCAAACACGAAGGGAAAGAAAGTGCTGTAAAGGTGACAGCATCAGACAAGCACTGAGGGGTGACATGATCGAGGTTTATAAGATTATGCATGGGATAGAATAAGTAGAGAAAGAGGTACTTTTCTCCCTTTCTCACAATACAAGATAAAGGACAAATCATTATATAGTGAAACAGATGTTCCACAGAGGTTCTGCAAACACAAATGCATTGTTCCTATGGTTTATTGGAATATCTTCCAGACAGCAATTCAGTGGGCATAGACTGAAAATGAACTGCGGTAAATGCTACTCTTAACCTGTGTTCTACAACATCTGTCAAATAGGATGCTCTTAAATGATCTTTCTTTATCCTTTGGTACCATTTAGCAGATTTTGACTGAGTTATTACCATGTTGTCTAGTAGAGCATCTCCACTGTATACCTACTTAACAAATAAGAACAATGCATAATCTGGGGTACATTTTAAAACCTGCACAGGTAGCAGGCATTTTATTCTTGCAGGTTTTTGTTTTATTTCTTTATTTACATTAGTCATAGCCTCAGAGGAACTCAAGACAGCATGCATATAGTTGGGCCGGTACAATCACACACACAAATGGGACATTCAATAATCAATACATTAGGATTTTAGAAGTCTGACCACCAGAAAGAACTGAAGCATAGTGTAAGTATTCACATGACACATTAAGCAGTATAGAAATCACACAAATAGGATCCTATTTACAATAGGCTAAACGCAGCAGTACAGACCACATTCCTTAATCATTTACCCAAGCAAGTTTGTAAAACCATTTTGTGCAGTGTGACTCTATGACCTGCACAGAAAAGCCTTCTTGAATAGTTCAGTTTTGTATAGTTTGTGGAAAGCCAGGGGAATGGGAGCATTCCGGGCCTCAGTTGGTTGGGAAGCCATGTAGGTGCATTTAAGCAAAAGAAAAACCATCATACTTGTGTCTAATTATACCAGCTGTCTAAATGGATGGATCCCAAGTCTCTGTCAGGCCCAAACAGGGCCTGAAAAGCAGAAACTAACATGCTGCTACTAATGTGTCAGACTGTAACATTAGCTGCCCGCAAAGGAACCTGCTATGACCTTCGTCAAAAGATAATTGAAAGTATTCATTTCTCTGAACTGAAACACAAAGGTTAAATAAAGGTAAAGAGATCAGTGTACCGAGCAAATCAAAATAGTAACCTCAAAGTATAGTCTCTGAGAGACACAGGTCTGGACACATTTTCTATTCAAATGGTAGGCAGTAAAGGACTCCAACCCATTGCTCTGGAATGTATTCAATGGCATCACTGAGTCAGTTTGTCTCTTTAGCCGTTTATGTGATGCAATTGAGGCACAATGCCACACTGGCATTCTGACACTTCAGATGTGCTCAGGCTTACAATGCTAGAGCTTTGTGTGCCAGATCATGAGCTCATATAATATTTATAAATGCCCAGACTTGTGTACCACGATCGAGCGGCTGAAAAAGGAACATAGTAATAGTACTTACATCCTGATACATTGTTTGATAATGAAACGGCTTTTGATTAAGTTGAGTGGATTGCAGATGATGATACGCCGAGTTCCAGACAGTACACAAACACCTGCTAACTGCACAGCTTTCCTGTTAAGTCACAGAACTGACATACAAGCAGAAGGAGAAGTGATTTGTGAAATCTGATGGATTGAATCTTTGTCCCAGGGCAAGTTCACCTTTCCTGGAACTGACGTGGGTTTAATCAGGGTGGTCAGTCACCTTCTCTACCTCCTATACACCAATCAGTAGCTTAACAGGAGAGTGGTAGAACTGGCTCTCTCAGAGAGATATCAAATTTCCTCTTTCAGGTTGAAAATGTCAGTCAGTTGCTTCCAATAACTGTTTTCTCCCTATGACACAGTCAATTATCCTTTTTCTTGGGAGGAACTTTCTTAGGATTGCTCTTTGTTCTCTGCATTCAATTCGTACTCCTGATGAACCAATGGGACCAAGGAAAACCAAATGCCTCCCTAAAAAAAGCTCCAGAAGTCAATGGGTGCGTTCAGACGCGCCATTTGAGCCGTTTTCAGCACGGCTCAGAGACGGCTTTTACATGCGCGTTCACACGCCCAACATCTGCCCACCGTCCCCAGCCATCACTTTCTGGAGCAAACCCTCTGTGAACTGGAGTATTTTGACACCACTTACCCAAGTGGTGTTTTCCCGATTCTCCGTTTCAAGCCGCACTTTTCTCTGTCTGATCGCTCCATCCAGCCACTTCCAGGTGCTTCAACCCCCCCTCCCCTCTGGGAAGCTGCCTCCAGCTTCCGGTTTTAGCCCACCATTTTTTTCCCCTTTGCGGTGTGCGCTTGAGCGGAGCTCCGCTCCTAAGTAAAATGAAGAAAAGCTTCACTGGTGCCTAGTTTAGGCATTTAGATGAGTCTGGGATCTCGGGGAGGCCATTTTCAGGGAGAAAATGTAAAAAGGAGTCTTCATTTAAACTTTAAAGGGACCAGTTAAGATCGCTCTTCTGCACACGCGCCAAACTTCCTGTTCGGGAGAGGGCTGCCTGTGCGCATGCTCAAAGGAGAGGGGAAAAACCCCCCACCTGCAGGAGGACGGTGGGGAGCTCTGAAGGAGGAGGTCAGTGTGATCGCGATTCTCCAGTTTAAAAAAAAAAAAACGCATCGTGCTGGAGCAGTTTAAACCGCTCCAGCACGCTGTCTAAACGCACCCAGTGAGTCTCAGAGCCCCTGAGAAACTCAACCACTTTGCTGCATTGTAGCCCCACCTCTCCAATGCTGATTCTGTGAGCTTAGATAGATAATGAGAGGGAAGGCAGGAAGGGTTGCCTCAGTGCTTAGTTCTTGTGGCCCTTTCTTACATGCTCGGGGAAATGGTGATCACCACTTTGGGGCCAGTAAGCCATTTTTCTCCAAGCCAGTTTGGCCACGTATCCTGGAGGGTTTCCCCACCTCTTCTGGGCATACAGCAAGGATCACTGAGGGTGGGGGAGAGGTGTTTGTGAATTTCCTGCATTGTGCAGGGGGTTGGACTAGATGACCCTGGAGATCCCTTCCAACTCAATGATTCTATGGTAAGCTGTTTTTATGAAAATGCCCTCCAACACCACTATGACAGGTCAGGAATCCATTCCTTCTAAGCATCTAATAGAGATACTGGTAGCTACCATCCTTCCATATGCTTTAGCTATAGGCCAAAGCCATAGCTCTTGAGGCACAGCTACCAAAAAGGAAACGTCTTGATTATTTGGCGCATTCATTCCTAACCTTTTTACAACTTCAAATTTCCCTGAATTGTGGGCCCATTTCATATTTTAGCAAGTGTGATGGTTTACCTTGCCGATGGCTGTACCAAGAAAGGTTGGTGAGCAGGCTCTTATAGTTTCAGTGAAGCATGAGGGAAAGCCCCGTACTTCCTCTGGTCTAGCAGCAGGAATGTTGAGATTACCTGTAACGTCACTAGCCTCAGATTGTGTTTCATTCTCTTTCCTGACTAGGGACTCTGGGGTTGATTCGGTGCGAAATTTCCACTTGCATTCGAACTCTTGCACAAGCAGAAACACAAAGAAAAAACTATGGCCTCCGCTTGAGCAGTTAATTTCAGAACACGATAACATGTGAGGAGGACAAACAGAACTGCATGAAGTCCTTTTTTTGTTTGCACTTGTACATTGCTGGGCCCACCCTGTGTGGCTGAAAGAGCCATCGATTTGTAGCTGACTTCTGGCGACCCTGTAGGGCTTTCAAGGCAAGAGGAAAACAGGAGTGATTTGCCATTGCCTGCCTCTGCAGAGGCAGAGGACTTCCTTGGTGGTCTCCTATCCAAGTACTAACCAGGGCTGGCTCTGCTTCGCTTCTGAGATCTGATGAGATCGAGCTTTTCCAGGCCACCCAGATCAGGCTGATCCAAGCAACAGTGTAGATTAATTTCTGTACATGAGGGTGTGTTTCAGACATGTGGCACATAAGGAACACGTGGCCTTTTCGTTTTGAGAAATCATTTCTATGTGGTAGCATTTTGTTATTTATACGTTGCCCCTTACAGTCACACTTGATGAACAGCTCCATATAGACCGAGACATACTTGGTTCCCAGGCATACATTCTTGTCATAATTCTCCTTTTGCGCTCCGTGTCTTATGCTTTGGCACTGGTGTCGGAATTCCTTCTGTGATTCCACCCTTCAAATGTTTCCACTGTAGCCTGGTTATCCCGCTATAGGAAAGCAATAAACATGCTCTGCCATTGAAGCATGGCCATAGCAAGACTTAAGTTAGAAACATTATCCAGATGGAATAGTCAAGACTTCACTCTGTGGCTGTCTCTTCACAAAGGCAGCCAGGAGGAGCCCAGCTGCACGGCATGTTTGGAACACCAAAACTCCTCAGATTATCTTTTGGACACACAGTTCCGTGACCCTCAAAAATGGTCACCTGGTGTCTTTAAAGGGAAAAGGGCGCAAAGCGGGCAGGGTAAGTAATTAAGGAATAATTACTTGCCTTGTGTAACTGTTAATGCTGAAGCAATCCCTCCTATCGACTTCCTTCTTAATAGAAATATCAAGGAAACTAAAAAGGAAAGATTAAACGTTTCATTCGATGAAAGAAGGAAAAGAGGGTGGAATCCAGCACTCTCGCACAGCGCCAAAGACACAATCTAAGCAATAAAAGTCCAAAGTCTCCCACACAGCACTTGGAGATAATCGACTGATAAAACCCTGACATTGTCCCTGGACTGTACAACTTTATATGATAGCTGTTCTTTCAGGCCTGATATGAATATTATGAGCCTGGTCGACAGAATTTTACCTTCTGCTCACTTCCCTTTGGATTCTGGTGCTAATTCCATCTGCAGTAACTGACCTACACAGGCCTGCAGGTACAGTGGGGCATATTGGGGCCTGGCCCCCTGATTTACCGCCAAGCCCCCCCAACTTCCCATCCAGCCCAGGTGCTCCTATGGAGATGTGTGCAGGGATGTGTGCGGAGTGCCCCCTGACTTATTTAGAGGCCCCCAGATTTAAAAAAATCCTGGCTACAGGCCTGGACCTACAGTTCCCTGGGTTAGAGAACATACACCACAGGTTTGGATTTGATTATAGCACCCACTGCCCTGACTAGGCCCTGAGTGAAGGAAACTCAAGGAAGGCCTAGGTCCTTTCCGCATTTGCCTGCCACTCTGGATTTTCTCAGTGTTCAAGTCAAGGCAATTTAAGTCCAGGGCAAAACAGCATCCAAATAACCTGGGACAATAGCAGGCTGAAACCAGGCTGACCGCTGAAGGGAGGTAAGGTAATGCAGAATGGGGGGAAGCCTGAAATAAAAATAAGGTTGAACTCGATTTTAGTGCAGAATGGGGGGGGGGACCTGGATTAAAAAGAAGGTCGAATTCGAATTAGTGCAGAATTGCTTGGAGGACACTGCAGTGAACATGGATTAAAAGTAGAGTGCAGAACGGGCTGATTCAAGTCCAGCGGCATCTTAGAGACCTACGACAGTTTCAGGTGGAAGCTCTCAAGAGTCAACACTCCCTTCATCAGACACAAGTAGAATACAAATGGAGATCTCTAAGCCCTTTTATCCCAGTCAGAAGGTGTGAATTCTTGTAAAGGATGCAAAAGTACAGTGTATATTGTAATCAGCTTGATTATAGCGGAGGGGGAATGGTTGGGGGCAGAACATCAGCATCTCTAGTGAGGTAAGAATCCTAGGTCCCTTTTTAACCCCGGGGATTTTTTCCCATTGCTCTGAACTTGTGAATTACCTCAAGTTCAGCAATCTCATGTTGTAATTTCCCCTTGAAATGTATCGGTTTCTGCTCTAATCCAGCTGATGACAATAATTTTTATTTATTGTATTTATTTATTGTATTTATTTATTCATTCATTTATTAGACTTCTATCTCACCCTCACTACATTGTTAGCTCAGGGCGGGTTCCAGACATACAGATCTGCAATCAATGCCAATTTGCCATTAAAAGTGTATTTCAAAAATCCATTCAAATCAGTAAAATCACGAAGAACTAAGATGACGGCACGCCTGAGTGGATAATATTAAGTCCGATGATGTTGTGGCTCCAGTCGGCTTCTAGGATCTGTGGTCACTAGAGGGGAGGCCAGATCAAAGTGGATGCCCACTGCCTTGTACCTTTGCATCCTTTAGAAGTATTCTTTACAGCACCCCTCCCACCTGCCGACTAGAATAAAATGACTCAGAGACTCTCCATTTCTACTCTACTCGTGTCTGATGAAGGGAGCTTTGACCCTTGAAAGCTCGTACCCTGAGACTCTTGGTCTCTAAGGGCAATTCTACGTTGGCTTTTCCCTCCATTGTTTTACGAAACCCACAATGGAACAGAAATTCCCCTCTGCATTGCATGCCGCTTCCGCTTCCTTTGACCATCGGATTTTATGGCACCCTCTCCACACTGTATGCCACTTTTGCTTTCTTTGATCATCGGGTTTTATGGTACCTTCTGCATAGATTTATGGACGCTCAGGGTGACTTCGCAGTTGGTACGGCATTGCCCTGAGGTCTTTGAATGTGGTTTTGAGCAGCACTTTTTTTACTCCCAGTTGGGAAAATGTGGAGCAAAGGCTAAGTGAAGAATCACCCTAAGGGTCTGCTGGACTTGAATCTGATGGTTCTGCTGCAGACCAGCATGGCTACCCTCTGAAACTGTCTTCACAGAATGCTATCAACTGGTCTCTGTGAACTGTAAAAAAAGGGAGATGTTCCTCTTCAGTGCACATGGCGCTCACAGAAACTGACCGGAGGAATTCCACGGGTCCCTTCCTTCTCCATGCACTCCACTAGCAGCTAGTCTCCTAAGGGAGCGGTAACACTTCATCTGGCCCTCTGTGACAAGCTGCTTATAGGAGCTCAAATGAAAGTAACAGTGCCCGATTCCCCCCACCAAGAATCCCAGTTACCACAAAAAGGAAACATCTGTTGTACAATCCCCTAGGAAGGCTTTTCTTTTATAGCTTCTTTCTAGGAAATGCTTGTGTTCAAACAGCATTATTAGGTGGAGAATAATGGATTGCATGTTGAAGAAGGGATGCGCTTGGCTATGACAATCCAAGACTGCAGGATTCAGCAAAATGAAAGTTTCAAATATGGGCCATGCATTGTTTACCAAAGACAATAAAGGGAGGAATCGAACAACATGGGGGGGGGGAATGACCAATAAAAAGAGTTTTCCGGTTTTAGCTTGATGCTCATTTCTTTTTCTCCTCTCCCCTTTGTTTTTTTAAGAATATGTTATGCAAAATGTAAATTTTCTCATAGACGAGTATGTAATCCTAAACCATGATGTGCAGAACCTAGGGTTGCCAGGTACCCCCTGGCAACTGGCAGGAGGTGGGAGAGTGGGTTGGGTGACGTTGCCAGCCACATGGGGACACTCTGGGCAAAAACTCTATGGTAGAAGCAATTTTTACTATAGAGTTATTGCCCAAATATCAGAGCATCCCCACATCACTGGCAACTTGATTGCATCACTACCAGTGCATGCCAGAAGTGACATCGCCGCATCACTGGAGAGAGAGGCCTGGGCTTCAGTTTGCTGCCAGTAAGTCCCCCCCACCAGCCAGCTGATTGTCATGGGGGGAGAAGGCCCCAGACCAAGGGATCCCCCAGCAGGGGTCTGGGAATCCTAGCAGAACCCCCTTGAAAAAGATCACTAATCAGTTTGAAACTAGGGTTGCCAGGCCAAGCCTGGTGACTGGTGGGAGTTAGGGCAGGGATACCGGGGTGGGACATCAGCTGCATGACTACATCATAATAGCCTTCCATTGCTATTGCCCCACAGCACTGGGTTTCAGAGGTCTGGTGCTCCCAAATATGGATGTAATCTCTAATGTTGAGCCCTGTCAGAACCAAACTCCCAGCCCTCAATAATGCACGATGCAGAGAGTCAGTTTGTTCATCATTTTAAATTCAGGGCTCTTTTTGTAGCAGGAACTCCTTTGCATATTAGGCGACACACCCCTAATGTAGCCAATCCTCCGAGAGCTTACAGTAGCCCCTGTAAGAAGAGCTCTGTAAGCTCATGGAGGATTGGCTACATTAGGGGTGTGTCGCCTAATATGCAAAGGAGTTCCTGCTACAAAAAGAGCCCTGATTTTAATTATAGGGCTTGCAGAAAAGGCAAGTATCCCGTACTTCTGATACCCTACCTTAGGATACCCTACCTATCTGATACCCTACCTTAGGATACCCTACCTATCTTCTGGGGCTCTCTGCTCATCTCCCATGAGATTTGAGATGTGCAGAACAATTCTTATAGGGGAGCCACCCATACATTCAACCCTCTCCTGAAGTAATATCAATATATCACATGGATTTAAATGTACTCTTCAGCTGCATGGGGGGGGGTGTTATGCTTTATCTGGCTCGGTCCACTGACGGAGTAGGCCTCTGTTGTTTCACGTCATTGAGAACAGAAGTCACCGAAAGGTATGATATGTATATAAGCAGAATCCATGCAAACTAGTAGGGTATGTACTGATGGGTATGAGATGTGAAAAATATTGGCTTTCCTCAAAATTCCTGAGGTGTGTCTCTGGAGGAAGATCCTTCAAATTCCACCTGAATTTTGTATTATCTGAGCTGTGATGGAAACCCATGCAAGCCTTCTGGGAAGTTTTGCTGGTCTTATCAAAATTCTTTCGGCTTCCATTGATAGAGGGTTGCCAGGTTCTGCCTCCTTCCCTGCGGGGAACTTTGAGAGGCGTTCCTGGAGGGGGAGGGGATGTCCCCAATGTGATGATGTCACTCAGAAGTGACGTCATCACACTGGGGACACGCCTGAATCCCAAGCGGCAAATTCACTGCTTGGAATTCAGGCACCCACCCCAGGCATTTAAAGGGTCCCTTTAGATGCTTCAGGAGAGCAGGGTCCACGTGCACCTGAATCCCAAGCAGCAAATTCTCCACTTGAAGTGTAGATGTGTGGCCGGTGGCCACCCCTCTCCCTCCCCTCCTGCCAGATTTAAAAGGCCCTCCAGCTGACTGGTGGGCCATGTGGATGGCTGCTGTTAGAGGTGGGTCTTGGGAGCGGGGCTTCCCCCTGCCAGCCAGCTGGCCAGTGGTGAGCAGGAGCCCCTGAAATTGGGGGATGCCCTGTCCCCACCTGGGAATGGGGCATCCCTACATTGAACCCGGGCCCGTAGCTAACATGGGGCCCATGGAGCCTGGCCCCCTAGTGTTTCTTCTGGGCTTCCTCCCTCCTGGGCTGCCTCCAAAGTGCTCCAACTTACTACCTGCACTGTACTTTCATTTAATTAGCTGGTGGCCCCCCCGAGGCCCACTCCCAAAGAATTCCCTAGCCACCCATGATGTCCAGCTACATACACTGCCCAGGATCATTGGGGAAAGGGCAGCAGGCAGTGCAGCTGGCTGCAAGGATGGGCAGTGGGAGGACTTGTGAGCCAGGTAAGACAGAAAACACAGGAAAGTAGTGAGATACATGGGTGAGAGGGTGCCAAGGAGGCCCCCGGGAATGCTCTGCCCAGGGCTCTGCAAAATCTGGAACCAGCCCTGCACTGCTCTGGATTTTACTGGAGGCCTAAAGTGAAGGATAGACATAGCAAGTAACTTGCAGCACACCATATAAAATGCAGCTGTTTGTGGCATGATTGTTCCAACACTTAAGGTTGCCAACTCTGGGTTGGGAAATTCTCGAAGATGTGGGGGTGGAGCCTGGGAAGGGAGCAAGCTCAGGAGTGGATGAGTCCCCCCTCCGAAACACCCATTTTCTGCGGGGGAACCGGTCTCGGTAGTCTAGAGATCAGTCATAATCCCAGAAGATTCCCAGGCCCCACCTGGAGGTTGGCAACTGTAATTTTACCTCCCCCCCGCTATCACCAGTTTTCTCAAGCTTCCAATTCAATGATGAATACGGGTCAAAGACAAGCGCCCCTTGCCAGTGTAGTCTGGGATTAAACGTATGATCCACATTCTCCTTATTTTCTATTTCAGAAAATTCAGAATGAAAAGAAACGGAAGCTGTTTTCGCCTAACATCGTGGCTTGATTTTATTAAGAACTGGTCGGGCTGCTTCAAATAAATGTTTCTATTTTGGATCGTTCGGCACTGACCCTTTAATTACTGTACATTCCTGCCTTTGTTTGCAAACCACCAACTTTATTTTTCAAGGAGAACAAAGGTATGTGGTGTCTGATGTCCCTGGGAATTAGTTTTTATTGCGCCCTTCCTTATTTATTTCTCACAGAACATTCATTGCTGAGGTTTTCTCAGCAGTAAAGCAGGACTCTAAAAAGGCACACTAGATATCTTGTTCCCGACCCCACCTCTAATGCCCTATACACCCAGAAGTAGAACAGAACTCCACTGTGGTTAGTCAGACATGTGGTGTCTACAGGACTTATGATACAATCAATTGTGATACAATCAATTGTCTTAGCAAGCGTTCCTGCCACATTTGCTGCCTAGGTGAGGGGATGAAGGAAAAGAACTGAAGAGCCTCTTTATTCAGGGTGAGAAGGATAAGGTGGCCAGCTCCAGCCGGTGAAATTCCTGGAGATTTGGGTGGTGAAGCCTGGGGAGGGCAGGGTTCAGGGAGGGGCAAGACCTCATCAGGGTAGAATGCCATAGAGTCTGCCCTCTAAAGCAGCCATTTCCTCCAGGACAACTGATCTCTGTAGCCCGGAGACCACTTGCGATTCCAGAAGATCTCCAGGCCACCCTGGAGAAGGATTGGGTACATCAGAGGGACATTTTTTGTCCATTTCGGCCAATTCGAGCCACTCCCATATTTTGATATTGGCTTCCCCCTGCTGCTAAATTCATTGCTATGGATCAGTGGATACCTGTGTGTGAGTGTCTCTGATGGCTAGGGGACATTCAGGTCACCCAACAGTTCACTCAACAGCAGTACATCTGGCTGAGAGCTAAGGGGAGGTGTGCTGTATGACAATCTACATGAGAATCGCTGTTGCATGTGTCAGAGTGAATGGATTGTGCCCATTGGTCTACACGCAAACACAGGAAGTTGCCTTAAACCAAATCAGACTCTTGGTCTATCAAGGTCAGTATTGCCTTTCCTGGCTCACAGTGTCTCTCCAACGCAGAGGCCTTTCACATGGCCTGCTATTATTTCCTTTTAACTGAAGGGGCTGCAAATTGAACCTGGAACCTTCAGCATGCAAGGTGGGTGCTCTACCACGGAGCTATGGCCTCCATGCCAAGTGGGCAATTGTAGAGATGCAATATAAATATGAAATAAGATCATTCACTTCGAACTCCAGTGTTCTTCAACCAGGTCCATTTCTTTTTGTTCCATTTTCCTAGTTTCCCACCTTCGTGCAACCAGTCTGGAGTTGTTGTTGTTGTTTTTTTTGGGGGGGGCAGTTTTCCATCCAGTCTCTTTGATACTGAAATGTCCCCATCTGGTGGCACGCTAGCAAGACCCAATAACAAAAGAAAGAAAGAAAGAAAGAAAGAAAGAAAGAAAGAAAGAAAGAAAGAAAGAAAGAAAGAAAGAAAGAAAGAAAGAAAGAAAGAAAGAAAGAAAGAAAGAAAGAAAGAAAGAAAGAAAGAAAGAAAGAGAGAAAGGGAGAAAGGGAGAAAGGGAGAAAGGGAGAAAGGGAGAAAGGGAGAAAGGGACGGAGAAAGGGACGGAGAAAGGGACGGAGAGGGAGGGAGGGAGAGGGGGGAGGAAGGGAGGAAGGGAGAGAGAGAGGGAGGGAAAGAAAGAAAGAAAGAAAGAGAGAGAGAGAAAGAGAGAGAGAGAGAGAGAAAGAAAATAAGAAAGAAAGAAAGAAAGAAAGAAAGAAAGAAAGAAAGAAAGAAAGAAAGAAAGAAAGAAAGAAAGAAAGAAAGAAAGAAAGAAAGAAAGAAAGAAAGAAAGAAAGAAAGAAAGAAAGAAAGAAAGAGAGGGAGAGAGAGAGAGAGAGAGAGAGAGAGGGAGGGAGGGCGGGAGGGAGAGAGGGAGGGAGAGAGGGAGGGAGAGAGGGAGAGAGGGAGGGAGGGAGAGGGAGGGAGGGAGAGGGAGGAAGGAAGGAAGGAAGGAAGGAAGAGGGAGGGAGGGAGAGGGGGGAGGGAGGGAGGGAGGGAAAGAGAAAGAAAGAAAGAAAGAAAGAAAGAAAGAAAGAAAGAAAGAAAGAAAGAAAGAAAGAAAGAAAGAAAGAAAGAAAGAAAGAAAGAAAGAAAGAAAGAAAGAAAGTCAAAAGGATTCCAGCGAACCTTGAAGAACAGTGTATCCTTAATGACTAGGGCAGACGGACAGAATGACATGCAAAGTTCTTGGTCATGTGCCAGTGTAACTAAAGGTTAAGAACACAGGACACTGTTTATAAATAAAGTGGGAACAGGGGCGGGAGCCCTGTGCTTTGATTGCATATCTGGCCAATGAGTCAGAGAAAATGACATAAGAACGAATGGTCAGAGGACAACGTTCAATTAAAAATGGATTATATAGCTTGGGTGCAAAGCCACGTTTGATAGACTATAACAGCACCCCTCATGGCCGAACTGTTCGATTGGATCCTGTATGTATACATCTGTGTATGAAGAAAGGCAAACCAGATTATTGACTCAAAACTGGTTAAACTATAATTTGTTCTCCTCTGGGCAACCCTGGAGATTATCATTCTGTACAAGGGGAATCGTGTTCCTTAACAGCGAATTCTCAGCAATTTGTCTCATTAAAACACCCAGGAGTCTTTGGGGGAAGCCACTACATTTATGGAAGTTATAACTAATAGAGGTATGTGGTGTCAATAGGTAAACTGTTTCTGTGTGTCAGCTTGGGGGAAAGAAGGATACTGCATACTTGATTATGTTGGGAGCTGTTGGAATTGCTCTGTGGCAATAATGCTACATCAGAGAAAGACACTGCAATTAGTTATTGTAGATTTTCCGGGCTGTATGGCTGTGGTCTTGGCATTGTAAGTTTCGCCAGCAGTTGTGACTGGCATCCTCAGAGATATAACACAGAAAGATGGAGTACTCTCTGTGTCAAGGTGAGGAAAAAAAAATGGTAGGCAGGTAATTTATATCTACTCAGGAAAGTGAGGTAGGGCTGAGTCATTGTCTTGTTGGAGTTCTCCAGGCTGTGATATGCTAATGGAGGCACTTTCCTGAGGAGGTTCTTGTGCATACGGATTGGCTGCTGAAATTCCAATCTTATCTGTAGTGCTCTTGTAAAATGTAGAGCATTTTGTGTTTTTCAGGACAGGAAACCATGCCCTATTTAGTTTTAAATTCTCTTCTTTCCTGTTGAAATTGTGTTTATGTTTATGAATTTCAATGGCTTCCCTGTGTAATCTGACATGGCAACTGGATGTGTTGCCCACCCTTGAAGTGCCTTGGAATAAGATGCTCTTGACAGCCTCACCAATAATGTGCTCACCCCACAGATAATCTGCCACCCAGCCTGGCCTACGTGTTCTCCTATGGAAGGGACCAGGAATAGTGTCTGCATGACAGCTGATCCCTGCTATGTATGTCATACTGGAAGCTGTCCTTCACTCTCTCCAATAATGTGGAGAAGTTCTATTCCAGAGCCCACCTAGGGATGCCAGACCGCCTAGTGGGGGTCGGGGTCTCCCACTGCCAAGCTCCACCTCTCTTTCACCAGCCACCTGGCCAGTGGAGGGGAAATTACCCCCCCCCCAAAAAAATGGAGGAATGCCCGGTATTTTTGCAACATGCCTATGTGACCCGGAAGTGATGTAGGCACATTGAGGCCATCAGGGGCAACACTCTGGTTTTTGGGCAAAAACTCTATAGTAAAAGCCAAATTTAGCATAGAAGTTTTGCCCAAATACCAGAACATCAACCCCCCATGTGCATATATCACTTTCTGGTCACATAGGTATGTCATGGAAATGCCGGACATGCTTCCCTGCTCTCAGTAAGTGCACCCCCTTCCCCCTCCGGCTGCTCAGAGGTACCTGGTGACCCGAAGCCCACCTCTTCCTGCTCACCTGCACTGTCCTTTGAAACATAAAACAGAATTTTGACCTTCAGGTAGGATTTCATGATGGTTCTGTTTGGCTGTAGAACTTCCTGTGTTGGGCTGGGAGGATGAACAGCGAGCAGACCCCTAGGCCTGTTCAGTTTGGCACTGAACAACTAGGATGCCTGCCAAGCCGTTTTGTGTTGAGTCTCTTCCCCTAAACTGTACATGTGTGAAAATGCTGCTCCTCCAAGCAGGCTGTCAACCATTAACATTCCTGAGGACTCCTTAGATGAATAGCAAACAGGATTTTTTAAAGTGTTCATTTCTGTCTGCTTTATATGATTGGTCACCGATTCCACCATCCATTTAAACTGTTGCCTGCTGAGCCGAACAGCCAAGGAAGCAAGAAGAACTCGGTGAGGCTGCGTGAGAACTCAAATGGGGGGAAGCCATTTGTGCTGTACTTTACTATTAGGGGAAGGTATCGCTGAAGCAATCTGCCAAACAGGCAAGACTGGGTTGTTAAACAGACGAACTGTCTAGCAAATAACTGACTCCCAGTTTGCAGCTGATGAACAGAATGAAACAGGCAGCAGTTTGAGCATCCCTACTAATTTAGCAGGAACAGTAAAAACCAATTCCAGCGGGCCACTTAGAAAAGCCCCCCCCCCCATATCCATCACCAAAACTGATTTGAGAATAGTGCACCTAATCGTCAAAATGTAAGATCTTCCACCTCTGTATTCACATAGTGAACTGAGACAGCAGATACCATCACTTCTTAAAAAATTGGATGTATCCCTGAAGTCTCAGTATATAAGGGGGGGGAAATATGAGCTGAAATCTATACAAAATTTGAGTGCGTGAACAGAACGAGTTGGGTTGACGGTCTCTTGCTGCTCAGTCATCCCGTCCCCTGGTCCCTCAACAATACATACCTCAAGATTTAAATAGCTAAGCTATATCCCAACTGTAATCTGTTTATTACTTCATGGTGTCAGGAGGTAAAAGTACATCGAGTACATTGACGGACTTGGAACGTTCTGATGGCAACGTGTGGGTTTTGTGTGTTTTTTCATCATCCTAACCCTTATGGACAAATGGTAACCAGCTGGGAAAGGATTATTGCCAATATTTGATATTCTCTAATGGATTGATCATGGCCTTGACTGGTCATATTTCAACATACAAAATTCTCGTTTGTTTCTGTGGACCGGCACATGTGGAAAATCTGGAGCATTTGATGTCTTAATTAAAATGAGTGTCGGGGCAGTGGAAAGTATCCGGTCGCATTGCAATATTGAAGCCGTTCTTTTTCTCCAGTAGACTAAAACATATGCATGAAATGAATTATTTGATGTCTTAATTAAAATGAGGGTCCGGGAAGTAAAAACAGCCCTAGCAGACTATCCGTATTAATTCAGCAAACAGATGATATGGGTAACTGCATACCACCCACAATATCCAGCTAAGATGGAAACGTTGCATTGTGAGGTGCATAGATGGTAAACTATGCTGCACTTCTGGCACATTTTGCAAAAGAAGTGGAAGAGAGAAGAGATTGGATTTATACTCCGCCCTTCACTCAGGGTCTCAGAGCAGCTTACAAACTCCTTTCCCTCCCCCTCCCCGCAATAGACACCCTGTGAGGTCGGTGGGGCTGAGAGAGCTCTTTTGAGAACTGTCCTTGAGAGAACAGCTCTGAAAGAACTAGTGACTGAACCAAGGTCACTCCAGCAGCTGCATGTGGAGGAGTGGCGAATCAAACCCAGTTCTCCCAGATTAGAGTCCGCGCATTTAAACACTACACCAAACTGGCTCTCAGAAGCAGTAGTGGCTTCATTCTTCTTCCCACATAGTGCCTGCAGCCGGAGGGGGGTGCTTACGTGAGCAGTGGCACCAGGGCAGATGGGATGGGTGGGGCTCTCCAGACCCCTGTAACAACTGTCCTCCAAACTGATCTCTGCAAGAACCAGCTGAGTCCTCATGAGAACATAAGAAAAGTCCAGCTAGGGTTGCTGCTGCCGCTGTTGTTATTTGATTTGAGAGCCATTTTGGTGTAGTGGTTAGGTGTGCGGACTCTAATCTGGGAGAACCAGGTTCGACTCCTCCTCTCACTCCTCCACTTGCAGCTGCTGGATGACCTTGGGCAACTATCAGTGTTTGTTCTCTTAAGGACAGTTTTGGAAAGTGCTCTCTCGGCCCCACTGACCTCATGGGGTGTCTGTTGTGGGGAGGGGAAGAGAAAGGAGTTTGCAAGCCACTCTAAGATTCTATGAAGGGTGAGGTATAAATCCAATCTCCTCCTCCTCCTCCTCCTCTTCTTGTTTTTCTTCTTTCACCCCATCCCTGCTAGGCAGGGCTCTGGGCGATATACAACAGAATGCTTATAGCCACAAACAAATGTAAAGAAACCGCTAAAATTCTAATCATAAACAGAATTACAAGAAGTTAAAAACCAGATGTAAAAAGTCCAAGATGGCATTTCTAGATTTATATCCCAATTCAGGACTGTCTGGCCACTTCTGGGCAGGCGGGAGGAAGCCGAAGCTCAGAACTGGAGGGGAGAAGGGGGTGCCAACCACAATGGAGAACTGTTGCTGTCCTCAACCAGATGGTGGCTGGAGATTTATTGGAATTACAACTGATCTCCACTCACATCACTTATTTAATTTTCATTTATTTATTTCAAACTTCTGTCCCACTTCTCCTGGAGAACAGGGCTGCTTTGGAAGGTGGATTCCGTGGCATGATACTCTACCAAGGTGCCTCCCCTCCCTAATTCCTGCCCTCCCCAAGCTCCACCCCCAAAATCTCCAGCGATTACCCAACCTAGAGTTGGCAACTCTAGCCCTGCTGGATCAGGCCATCCCCGATGTTGATTTCAGGGTTTCAGAAGCTGACTGAATATGAAAGATCTGTTTACTTCCCAAAGTAGAAGCCGTTGATGGCATCTCTTTTGAATGCTGGTACATAGGCTCCTGGGTGCACTGCAAAAAGACAATGCGATCCAGTTCAGCAGGCTTTGCGGCTGTTCTACATGACTCAAAACTGATCTAATGATTGAGTCGCATCTGATGGACACCTTTGAACATGGTAAGTTTGACTGTCAAACATATTTATGGAAAAATTTGCAGGATCTATAGTCACTGAGTTGGAGCTCAGCTCCTTTATATCAAAATTACAAAAAGCAGGAAACAGTGGTGTGGTCACATGGCAGGCTTATCCCGATTTGTTCCCGCTATAGGTTTGATTGGGAATATTTTTTCCTGGGTTGGGATGATCACACATCCCTCCCTGAACTGCTTGCATCGTGCGACAAGGCTCCAGGCATGTCTAGATAGCCGCGCCACCCAAGCAGTGGCATGGCTTGTTTTGTTTTAAACACTGGCTTTGCGCATGCGCATATACACATGGCCAAATCACCGCTCCCATTGGGACTTGCCGTACTCCCTTGTTTCTGCAGGTTCCCCCCCCCGAACAGTGAACAAAATTAACCTACAATGGAGCACTGGAGTCTATATGTGCACTTGAATGTTTATACTTTGAATTTATTCAGCACAGGATTGCTCATGCGCACAATGACGGAAGCTTGTGGGGGGGGGAACATTGTGAGAAGGACATTCAGATGACCTAATCACAATAATTGTGAGAGATGGCTGTCAAGATCAGTGAAATCACAGATTCAAAGCGCAAATATCCGGAAAGTACTTGATTTTCCAGGTGTAGGAAAACTCACTAGGGAACCGGGAGAATTGCACGAGTGAGCCCACTTTGATGCGGGAGATGGATGTGGGCATCTGATCAGCAATTTTAAATGTGAGAGGGAACAGCAGTGAAACCCGATCAAAATGACCATGTGACCATGGCCCGTGTCACAAACATCCACAAGTCTTGGTCTGTACAGCTATTTATTTATGCTTGAAATTGCCTGTCTGCATATCTTTCCCTCAATAGCATATTTCAAGAACAATCCTATGCAATGACTTTCCTTGGCATATGAACAGAAGAACGACATAGAAGAGCTGCAGAAAAGAAAGAAAATCAATATTTTCTGGAAAGGTTTCCACTTGGACCAGAAAACTGAAATGCAAAAACACTCAAGTCTGTGTTATCAAGGTAATTTCAGACGTGTACAGTTTTCCCCCGCTGCATTAGGGGAGGCATAGTTCTCCTCCCACATCACCAGACCCAACCATCTCGTGACCCTCGAGGACTGTTGATTTCACCTACTGTATAGATGCAGAAGCACCTGCAAGGCAGAGGAACGAAACTGAAGTGCCCCAAGGACACAACATTGTCCACAGCAGGGGGGCCCATTGAAGGTGGTCTGATAAGGGGGAGGGGGATGCCCCTTCTGTTTCAGACCACAGGCGGTTTATTCCTAAGAAGCACTTCTCTCTCTAGCTACTGTGAAGTTTATATAGAAAAATTCATCCCAGCATATGCGCTGAAGCCCTGACCTGACTGGCCCAGGCTAGCCCGATCCTGTCAGAACTTGGAAGCTAAGCAGGGTTGGCCCTGGTTAGCACTTGGATGGGAGACCACCATGGAAGTCTAGGGGGTTGCTACGCAGAGGCAGGCAGTGGCAAACCACCCCTGAATGTCTCTTGCCTTGAAAGCCCAATGGGGTTGCTGTAAGCCAACTGTGACTTGACAGTACTTTCTACCACCATGCCCTAAAAATACCCGCCATTTTGCAATTAATTGCCCAAGACTGGGACTTTGAAAGAGATCCTGATGGAAGGAGCATCTTCTTACACAGAGGATTATTCAATAAACATCCATCACCTCTTATCCCTTTCAGATGGAGAAGGAGGAGGAGGAGGAGGAGAAGGAGGAGAAGGAGAAGGAGAAGGAGAAGGAGAAGGAGAAGGAGGAGAAGAAGAAGAAGAAGAAGAGATTGGATTTATACCCTGCCCTTTACTTGGAGTCTCACTTACAAACTCCTTTCCCTTCCCCTCCCCACAACAGACACCCTGTGAGGGAGGTGGGGCTGAGAGAGCTCTTTCCAGAAGTGTCCTTGAGAGAACAGCTCTGACAGAACTATGGCTTGCCCAAGATCATCCAACAGCTGTAAGGCGAGGAGTGGGGAATCAAACCTGGTTCTCCCAGATTAGAGTCCGCAGACTTAACCACTACACCAAACTGGCTTCAGGAGCAAGGGTTTTTCATCTCCTGCACCTGAGCATCTGAAAGAAAAAGTAGGAGGGGAGAGAGAGAAAAGTGTTTGGATTTTCCTAGTGTTTGGAGCCAGTTTGGTATAGTGGTTAGGAGCGCGGACTCTAATCTGGGAGAACCAGGTTTGATTTCCCATTCCTCCACATGCAGCTGCTGGTGTGACCTTGGGTCAGTCACAAGTTCTCTCAGAGCTGTTCTCTCAAGAGCAGTTCTCTCAAGAGCTCTCTCAGACCCTTGTACCTTCCAGGGTATCCACTGTGGGGAGAGGAAGGGAAAGGAGATTGTAAGCTACTCTGAGACTCTGAGTGAAGGGCAGGGTATAAATCCAACTCCTCCAACTCCTCCTCTTCTTCTTCTTCTTCTTCTTCGTCTTCTTCTTCTGCCGAGCATTGGCGTCCCCGCTCCACATTATAAATTGAATCATTTTTAGGGGGGGGTCATATAATTAGCTTCACACCATGAAGAAGGTCAGGCTGTTTGGTTGACTTGACTGTGGAACAGGGAGAAAAGCTGACACAAGTTCTGGCTGGGCAGAACCCCAAAATTTGGGGACGTGGGTTTCTGAAACCCTCTCAAAAACTGATAGCGCTACTTTCCCCAGCCACAGCTCCGTGATAGAATCTCACTGTCTGTCAAAGAGAGGGAGAACCTTGTAGGAAAGGCATGGGGATTTTTATTTTTATTTTTTGGTTACTTCCTTGGAACAATGTGTGCTTACTATTATTACAGTTCGGAAACATGAAGGCTCTGGGTGGCCGGGGCAGTGAGTTGTTTGATGGGCTGTGTGGTTTTCCTTTGAAAATCTACGCCAGTAAATTAAGAGATGGAGACATCCTCACATTTACAGTTTCTCACAGCTTAGGTCTGGTCCACACATGGAGAGACACCACTTGATAGATCATCATGGGTCATTACCAGCTGAATGCATGAACTGACTTTGTTGGGAAAATAGATCAGTTTGACAGGATATGATGGGAAGTTCTTGCTTGCGCTGAGCCATCTATCTATTGAAGAGCCATTTCCCAGAATTCCATCCCTGGATGCCAATATCCTATCACACTCCAGCATGAAGCAAGGGGCAGAAACCAGCTGATTTCTCACTACAGCTGCCTCGGTGTTGCGCCGCTGTTTGCCCCGATACTATTAGTCAATTTCACACCCGAAGCCGCGGGGCTGCATTTGACCTGCGGCTTCGCCCGATTTCCCCCGCAGTTTCGTGATCCTCAAAAAACAGGATCACGAAACTGCGGGGGAAATCGGGTGAAGCCGTGGGTCAAAATGCAGCCCCACGGCTTCAGGTGTGAAATTGACCAATAGTGTCAGGGCAAACGGTGGCGCAACACCGAGGCAGCTGTAGTGGGAAATCAGCACAGGTGAAGGACACTACCTGTCTAGCCTGACTTGATTCAAAATGATCCAAGATTCATTATTAATGAGGAAAAGTTATCATTCCACAAGGTGGTGCCTTCAACGATGGATGGAATGGTAGGGGTCATTGGTGAAGGAGGCGCTGTGGATAGAGAAAGCACCCACACTCTCTCCCGCATTCCTCAGACTTGTCAGGGCTTTAGCTAATCTTAACAGTGTATACGTTTCAGGCCAAAGAATACAGAAATGAAAGTCAGATATATTCTGGAGACCAAGCCCTACGAGGAAAGGCTGTATGAGGAAAGGCTGAGGGACTTGGGAATGTTCAGTCTGGAGGCTGAGCAGAGACATGATTGCTCTCTCTAAGTATTTGAAGGGCTGTCACTCAGAGGAGGGCAGGGAGCTGTTTCTGTTGGCAGCAGAGGAGAGGGCTCATGATAATGGGTTTAGATTAAGGGCGGGAAGGTACCAGCTGCATATTTGGGAAAACTTTTTTTACAGTCAGAGTTGTGCAACAGTGGAATCAGCTGCCTCGGGAGGTGGTGAGCTCCCCCTCCCTGGCAGTCTTTAAGCAGCAGCTGGACAAACACTTGTCTGGGATGTTCTAGGCCGGTCCTGCGTTGAGCAGGGGGTTGAACTGGAAGAAGAAGAGTTTGGATTTATACCCCACCCTCCACTACCGGAAGGAGTCTCAGAGCGGCTTACAATCTCCTTCCCTTCCCCTCCCCACAACAGACACCCTGTGAGGTAGGTGGGGCTGAGAGATCTCTTCCGAGAACTGCTCTTGAGAGAACAGCTCTGAAAGAACTTGTGACTGACCCAAGGTCACACCAGCAGCTGCATGTGGAAGAGTGGGGCATCAGACCCATTTCTCCTACATTAGAGTCCGCACTCTTTACTAATGCATCAGACTGGCTCTCTAGATAGCCTGTATAGCCCCTTCCAACTTTATGACTCTAGGACCTGGTGAGGAAGAGGTACAAACCTGGGTCTTTGTTGTGGCTTGTAAGTGTATTAGCTCCGAACACAGATCTGCACCATTTGGATGGGTTTGATGAAACATCACATCAGTGACTTCCAATATGGCACCTGTAGGTGCTAGGGCACCCATCAGTGGGTCTTCTGGCACCCATTTTCTTCTTCCCCAAAGCAAAGAGACAATCCTGGCCTTCCTTCACTTCATTGGAGCAGGAGGTACTCAGGAATTTGATTTAAAAAAAACCACTTTGTGTGCAGATCGTGTTTTGGGGGGCTTAGCTTAAATGTCTTGTTTTTCACAGGCTTGCATTATAAAATATTACATTTCTGAATATATGAACATGTATGAAGTTGCTTTATATTGAACCCTTGGTCCATTTTCTACTCAGAGTGGCAGTGGCTCTCCGGGGTCTCAAGCCGAGATCTTCACATCACCTGCTTGCTAGATCCTTTTTAAACTGGAGAGGCTGGAGATTGAACCTGAGGCCTTCTGCATGCTTGGCATGGCTTGATGGCTCACAGGAGGCACTAAGATTGCCAGGAAACCACCCCACCACCCTGGTGGAGGCAATGGTCCCCTGGCACCAGGCCCTACCTCCCCACCACCAATCAGCTGGCCAGCCGGAGGGGGACTTACCTTGAAAAAGAGGGAAGATCCTCCTAACATGCAGCAACATGTATGGCTGATTTCCCACTACAGCTGCCTCGGGGTTGTGCCGCCGTTTGCCCCGATACTATTTGTCAATTTCACACCCGAAGCCGTGGGGCTGCATTTTGACCCGCGGCTTCGCCCGATTTCCCCCGCAGTTTCGTAATCCTCAAAAAACAGGATCAGGAAACTGCGGGGGAAATTGGGCAAAGCTGTGGGTCAAAATGCAGCCCCGTGGCTTCGGGTGTGAAATTGACGAATAGTATCGGGACAAATGGCGGCGCAACCCCGAGGCAGCTGTAGTGGGAAATCAGCCTATCACTTTCAGGACGTTCAGGGCAACACTCTGGTACTTGGGCAAAAACTCTATGGTAAAAGCCAAATTTAGCATAAAAGTTTCGCCCAAATACCAGAATGTCACCCTGGCATCTTGGAAGTGGTAGTGTCTAGGGCTGCCAAGTCCCCCAAGGGGGGTGGGGGTTTTCCCACCCAAAGGGCCCCCAACCTGTTGGTCCGTATCTGGCCGGCAAGGGGAACCACCACCCCCAAAGTGCCCAGATCGAGCTGACATGCTTGGGGTGATGATGTCACCCAGAAGAGACGTCATCACACTGGGTGTGCACAAATGTCCAGGGCAGGGACCAACTCTCCCCCGCCTTCCCAAGTAAGAGACTTGGCAACCCTCGTAGGATCACATCCAGGTCACGTGGGCAGTGACATAGACATGTTGCTGTTGTTGGATAGGCCTCCCTGCTGCTCCCAGTAACTTCCCTCTTCATCCCTGTTGGCTGCCAGGAGGGACCAGGCAACCCTGGGAGGTGCAGGCCTGGCTTGAGGCGACGGGCCTCATTTGTAGCTGAAATTAGAGATGACCTCGGGACATCGTGGTCCTGGGTGCACAGATTTTCCTTGCATAAATGGACAAGGGGGAAACGGGAAGGATAAAATACGAGCACTGCTGCAGTCCCACAGTCTCAGTAGCAGGTCAGCTCTCCGAAGTCTCAAATTTATGGCCCCTAAATCAAGACCGGACGCTCTCAGCAATTCCTCCTCTTCTGCCACATGTAGTCTCTCAACAGTTTCTGGCCCCGAAAAGCTTTCAGCTGCACAGTGTGAGCCCATGGAAAAGAACTTTATCTCGAGAGTTTATTTAAAAGAGGACACACAGTCCTGAGGCGAAAATACACAGTGCTTGACTTCTGCTCTTGATTGATTACCTTGATATTGCTTTTTTAAAATAAAAATTGGCCCCAAGATGCAGAATAATTATAAACATTCCACTCCCATGAAAATACCCACCAAGAAGAGGTTATTGTACTAAATGCGAAGACCTGAGCCGGGCAGGCTTTTTTCTATCTATATCAGGCCTTTCGGCTGGCCCTCTGTCTGTTCCAGCTGGACCTGACCACAGGGATTCATGCCACAGTCACCTCCAGAACTGACTATTGCTGTTCCCTCTACACAGGGCTGCCCTTGGAGGCACTTTGGAGACTTCAAATGCAGCTGACAGGCTTCTGACCGGAACATCCTGGTCTTCACCTCAGGTGCTGGTTTTGACCTTGAAAGCCCTAAATGACCTTGGACCTTCATACCTGAGGGACCGCTTCTCCCTTTATGAACCCCTTTATCTCCCCAACTGTCTGGCAGATTTTTCCCACCATATCTTCAGTTCCCCTCAGAGCCTGAATTGCCCTACAGTGGTGTGTATATATTCTTTGTCATAGAAGACTTGACTGTCCCACCCTATGTTTAGATATTTAGTTTAGGCTTTTTCTCAGCTCAGGAACTTTCCTGAAAATACAGGAGCAGTGCAGTTTTCTTTAAACCCTTGAGGTATGGCACTTGAGGCAAATTAACTTTCAAAAGCAGAATAAAGATTTTATTTAACAGTCAGGGAATATATATATAAATGGAATAGTCAAGGTTTTGAGATCGCTGAGGTAAAAAACTTTCTAATGTTTACAGAGTTGGAAATTCTTGGGTCGCACATTTGGCATCCAGCAGAGTGAGGGCTTTTTTAGTTGTAGACCCGTCCTGGTGGCATCCCCTCTCAGACAGGCCCAGGTCCCTGCTGGACCTCTAGATTTCACAGAGTCTGTAAGCTTTTCTGTCAGGCCTTTCCTAGTAAAGTGTGTTTGGGGGCTTAATGCTGGATCCACCACTATCAGTTGTAAACTTTTGCTTTTTATACTGTTTTAACTATATTTATAACTTCTGTTTTTATACTGTTGAAAACTGCTCTGAGCCCCGCTTTGTGGGGGAGGGGCAGTATAGGAATCGAAATAATAAATACATAAAAGAAATGAGGTTGCTTCCCCCATTGAGAAAGATTTTGGGAGTGGTGTGATAAGACTAGCCTGTTCTGGCAAAGGTCAGGTACATTCTATTCTAGGGCAGCTTGGGTGGGAAAAGTTCCCAATGGATTGTGCCCTGAGGGTTTTGGTTGGTGGTTTTAAAAGAGTCACTCGTCACAAAATATGTAAGTTCTTCCCAGGCCTATCATAGACTCATAGGCCAAGTTCAGACTGGCAATTTGCCCCGGTAGGGATCCGTTTCAGCGATGCTTCAACCCCACAGTAAACAGGGCATTCACACAGGCACATCTGCCTGGCGTCCCCCACCCATAGCCAACTGGTGCTGTTCCACTTCACTGCCACATTAAAAAGATACCTGAAGAAACCAGTAGCAAATCCCTAAAGTGCGCATGTGTCTCGTGTTTCTCTGCTTCTGGGACATCTGAACGCGCAGCTGAAATGCCGGGAGAAACCCACGTCTATCTTGCGCGTTGTCGGGTGCTATGCGCAGGGATGCGCATGCACACCCATGTGCCCATACACACATAGGCGACGTATATGAAAAATGCCACATATAGCGCACCTCTGGGGAAGCAGTCTGAACGCTCCCGCATGGCTCCGCCTGGTATGCTCTGGCAGCAGCCCGGGCTGTGTGAACGGGAAATGGCTTTTTTTGCCATGACTGGATCCCGGAGCTAATTGCCAGTCTGCCCTCAGCCATAGAAGCACAGAGCTAGAAGGGGTCCTACAGTCCATCTAGTCTAACCCCCTGTTCAAGGCAGGATCAGCCTAGAGCATCCCTGACAAGGGTTTGTCCAGCCGCTGCTTAAAGACTGCCAATGAGGGGGAGCTCACCACCCCCCTAGGCAGCTGATTCCACTTCTGAACTTCTCTTACTGTAAAAAAAGCTTTTCCAAATATGCAGCTGGTACCTTCCCATCCTTAACTGAAACCCATTCTTGCGAGTCCTCTCCTCTGCTGCCAACAGGAACAGCTCCCTGCCCTCCTCTAAGTAACAGCCCTTCAAATAATTAAAAAGAGCAATCATGTCCCCCCCTCAGCCTCCTCTTCTCCAGACTAAACATTCCCAAGTTCCTCAGCCTTTCCTCATAGGGTTCAATCCCCAGCATCTCCACTTAAAAAGCACCAGGCAGTAGGTGATGAGAAAGACCTTCCCCTGAGACCCTGGAGAGCTGCTGCCCGTCAGATCTGACAATACTGACAATATTGACCTTGATGGATCGATGCTTTAATTAAGTATAAGGCAGCCTTATATTTCTACCATTACTGACTAGTGCCGTGGAACCCACTGAATATCCTCCTTCTGAACACCACGATAACACCCGCTATTCTTGGGAACGTTCAGGTAACTTCATGTCCAATTCAGGCATGATTCATGGACCTCCCTGGGCTTTTCCCCTTTGAACAGGATCAAAGCAAAGCCTTTTTTGATCCAGCTAAGAGAAGGAATTGTGAGGTGCTGTGGGCAGTGTTCATATATATACTTTTACTGAAGCAGATCTAGGGAAGGGGAGAGAACAAAGCTGTATTTCCTCCCCCCTTTTTGCCCTTTAATGGGCCTTTTCTTTCTTTCACAGCTGAACCATGGTCTAGCTTTAACTCAGTTGGGAAGGGGGAGGGGAAGTTGCTGTGCCACACACAGGGATGCCAGACCCCCTGGTGGGGGCAGGAATTTCCTGCTCCCAGGTCCCACCTCTATGCCAGGAATAAAACACACGCACCCCAAAAAAGGAGGAGTGCCCAGAATTTCAGTGATGTGCTTATATGACCCGGAAGTGACATAGGCACATTGGGGATGACACTCTGGTTTTTGGTTTTGCTCAAAAACCAAGAGTGTCACCTCTCAATGTCCCAACATGCCTACAACCCTTCTGGAATGATAAAGCTGTGAAGAAGGACACAAAATAAGAAGAACAAATACTACACCAGCTCATCATTAGTACAGAGCAGTTTCTTAAAATTGTGACTGGTGACCCATCAATATAAGTATTGTAGAATTGTTATTATAACCCTCCAGAATACCCAGGAAAGGCAGTTTTCTCTATATAAGTGGTCTGACTGATGTTATACCGTTTTTTGGATGCTTATGCCATTGAAATGTTTATAATAGTTATTTTCTTGAAGAAGATTGTTGAAACGAAGTCTTCAATATCCGGACTCTTTGTAGGAAAGATTTATGCTTGATTATTGTAATATCATACTGTACAATGGAATGTTCAAGTTTAGAAATATTGTGTTATAGATTGTATTGATTATACCCATGTACTTCTCATTGAATTCCCTTTTATATAATACATCAGAATTTGCTCTTGTTATTTTGTGTCCTTCTTCACAGCTCTATCATTGTAGTTGTTACAGTATTGCTGTGTGATCTCCTTCCTTGCCTATATCACTTCTGGGTCACATAGGCATGTTGCTGAAATACCGGGTGTTCCTCCCTGCTCCCAGTAAGTTGACCCCCCGTCCCCTGCCAGTGGCTCAGAGGGACCTGGCAGCCCTAGCCACATGGGGCCTCAGTGCAATTGCTGCCATGTCAGCTTCTGTGCCAGTGCAATGGATGGAAAGGACAAGTGGCAGTGTCTGGCAACAACTACAAGCAGAGTGTGTTGGGTGTGTGTGTGTGCAAATGCTGTTTCCGTGTCTCTTGCTGCTGCTTCTGAATCTGGGGTCCTTTTCCTGCCTCCCATGTGGAATCCACCAGGGATTGTCTTGTTCCACCACTTTGCTTATAAGAAATCTGGATCAGAAGGAATGACACAGTCAGCAGGCCAGGTGACTGGGGAAACCTGCAGAGCACCATAGACTACTCCATGTAAGGTATGGTCTAAGGATATCCATGGACCTTCTTTGAGGTCTAGATGGGCATCTGGAATGGTGACATTGTAGTCCTTTAGCCCAAGCACTCTAGAGCTCTGGGCTTGCAAGGTAGGCACAGGGCCACATGAGGCATTTCCACAGCCAGGGTATATGGTCACCTTGCATACTTTTGCCAGAATGTTCTGGAAAGTGGTCGATCCTGAGTCTGCTTGGGAAGTGCTCTTGCCCCAGCTATGAGCTTGGTCTTCGTTCTGGTGGAAGTGGAGCTCCACCAGTCCCAATCAGTGTGGTGTAGTGGTTAAGAGTGGTGGACTCTAATCTGGAGAACTGAGTTTGCTTCCTCACTCCTCCTCCACAGGAAGTCTGCCAGGTGACCTCCACAGGAAACCTGCTGAGTTCTCTCAGAACTCTCTCAGCCCCACCTACCTGGCAAGGTGCCAGTTGTGGGGAGGGAAGGGCGTCGGTAGAGTTCAGGACATAATCCAATCCATACTTTGGAGTTTGCTTTCACTAACTTTTACTACAACAGGATTTTGCAAAAAGACAACAACTGACTGCAGGCCACTAATACAACAGAAAGGCCTTCAGAGGACACTAACACATACTAACACACAGCAGAGAGAAAAACAACTAGAGGTAGACTGAGCTGCAAGAGAAAACATTAAACACAAGGGAATACACCACAGATCCCCCTTGGGTATAAGTGGACTAAACTACTCTTTCAGCAGTATTTGCATTAACTAGGCTATTAGCAAGCTGTGGCTTCTCCAACACCCCTTCTCAACAGCATGTGTGTACTATTCCACCATTTTCATTTTACTAGAAGGGTCCAACGGTGCTCTGCAGGCAATGGTTCGGCAATGGCTCAGCAGTCATTCTTCGGCTGGTAAATTCTGCATGTTAATGAGTCCTTGATTCTGCATATCCTTCAGAAGACGGTACTTAACAACTGTGTGTTTAGACGGTGGATTGACCTTTTCAGTTTGTGCCAGAAGTATGCATCTGGCCATTTCAATGAAGGTGCAGTTCTTCCTTTCTGCTGTTCCATTTTGTTCAGGTGTCTGGTGCCCTATACCCTGTTCCCTTAGGTACTGCTCCACTTCTTTACTTGTATACTCCCTCCCCATTGTCTGTGTGGAGTAGTTGTGGCTTCCTTTGGAACTTATTGCTGGCTGCTGCCATAAACTCCTGGAGTTTCCCATGCACTTCACTCTTTTGTTTTAGGAGATATCTGACAGTGTACCTGGAATAGTCATTGATGAAAGTCAGCATGTATTTGTTTCTGGCTGGTGTAAGAGTTCTCATGGGTCCACAAATGTCACTATGCACTATTGGAGAGGATATGTAGACTTGCTTTCACTGCCTTTAGGATGCAAGGCACATGTAGCTCTCACTTTTATGCAGCACCTACCCTTCTTGTATGTTTCACATGACATCATCTTCATGTCCTTGGTTAAACCTCTGTTTTCAAGCTCTTTTATGGACAGTGGGTGTCTGTGTCCTAGAAATCTTTTCCACAGGTGGATGCAGTTGCCGTGACAAACTTGCATAGCAATTCTAGCTTCCTCATTTTGTCAGGTAAACTTATACAGATGCTGCTTCACGATTCCATGTAAGAGAATGGAATTCAGCCAGTATCATATTGCCACTGGATAAATCAATGGTGCAATCTCATTTGGAATACTGTGTGCAATTCTGGTCCCCACACCTCAGAAAGGATATTATAGCATGGGGAAAAGTGCAGAAAAGAGCAACTAGAATGATAAAAGGGTTGGGACACTTTCCCTATGAAGAAAGGTTAAAGCGCTTGGGGCCCTTTAGCTTGGAGAAATGATGACTGAGGGGTGACAAGATTGAGGTTTACAAGATTATGCATGGGATAGAGCAGATAAAGCAGGTAGAGAAAGAAGTACTTTTCTCCCTTTCTCACAATACAAGAACTTGTGGACACACAATGAAATTGCTAAGCAGTTGGGTTAGAATGGATAAAAGGAAGTACTTCTTCACCCGAAGAGTGATTAACACATGGAATTCACTGCCATAGGAGGTGGTGGTGGCCACAAGCATGGATGGCTTCAAGAGAAAATTGGATAAACATATGGAGCAGAGGTCCATCAGTGGCTATTAGCCACAAGGTATAGATAGGAACTCTCAGTCAGGGGCAAATGATGCTCTGTATTCTTGGTGCTTGGGGGCTGCAACAGTGGGAGGGCTTTTTGTATCCTGGCCCCACTGGTGAACCTCCTGATGGCACCTAGTATTTTTGGCCACTGTGTGACAGAGTGTTGGACTGGATTGGTCATTGGCCTGATCCAACATTGGTTTCTCTTAAATTCTTATGTTCCTCTGAGTATGACCTCCTTCCCTTTCTTAATCTCACATTGGTTTCTTTGAAACATCAATATAAGACCATTACTGGTGAGGCACTCCAGGGACAGAAGTCTTCCCTCCAGTTTGGGAACATATAGGACATTTTGTGCAAAGAGTGTATGTGTTCCTTTAGATGGCCCACGACACTTTAAGAATCCGTACTCCAATTCCTTCAGCAGTGAAGCTTTTTCCATCTGCAAGGGAGATCTTTTCCCTGATGCTGAGATCAAGATCTGTAAAGAATTCCTGTTTGCTTGTCATGTGGATTGTGGTGCCTGAATCCATGTACCATCCATTTGACGTGTTGCTCTGCATAGCTTTTAGACATCCATCCCATTCTTCATCTACAGATTCACTTGCAGCTTTCTTAGCCTTTTCTTTGGGTGATTCTGTGATTTGTTTTCTCTGTTTAGCTCTCCAGATTGAGCAATTCTTTTTCAGGTGTCATATCATGGGAAGAGCAACAGGTTGAAGCAAGAGACATTCCACAAGAGGAGCTAGAAGTCTGGAACAAGATTTTGCCTGGTGTCTCTGAAACTGAGCTCTGTCTGGGTATCTTTACAGCTGTGACAAGGAAATCCAGTTGCCTGGATCTAGCTGAGAAGATATCAGTGGAAATGTTGATGACTCAATAAAGAAGTCATAAATTGTCTCCAGCAGTTTAATAACCCCAGCAGGAGATTTTGTCTGGGATTTTTAGGACTATCATCACTCAATGGGAAAGTCAACACCTTTTAGTGTTTCTTTCACTTTTGGGTTGTTATGAGACCCATCAGTGTGGATCCAACCCTCCATGCGCAGAAGGCACATGGAATTTTCCCACATTCCTCTGCATTCCTGCAGCCCCTTCCAGTCCCTGGAAATATCATTCCTGGAGTCGTGGGTTCTGTGCAGAGAAATAGCCATGCAACTCAGTGGACTGGAGTGAAGAGAGTCAGGGGATGAAAATGCCCCTTTCCTCAGCAGAGCATCTCTTGTGGAAAAGGAAGGAGCTGAAATGTCATCTTCATGTCCCTCCTTGGTCCATCACCACCACCACCCAATAGAGTTGCCAGCCTTAAGATGGTGGTTGGAAATCTCTTGGGATTACCACTGACCTCCAGGTGACAGAGATCAGTTCACCTGGAGAAAATGGGCACTTTGGAAGGTGGCCTCTATGGCCTTAGACCCCATTATACCCCCACTCCCCAAAACCTGCCCTCCTCAGACTCCACCCTCCAAAAAACTCCAGGTATTTCCGAACCTGGAACTGGCAACACTGTCCCTGCAGGAAAATTCCACATCCTGTGCAAAGAGTGGTTGGATTCAAACCATCAATTGCAATTGCCTGCTTGTGACTGAATGTCCTGCATGCAAGGGTGGGCTGACCATTTACCTCAGGGGACATTTCCCAGTAGCTTACTGCCTCGATGGCCAGCAGCAAACATACCCAGGCTCCGTCAGAATTCCGTCAGAACCTCAGTAGTCCTTGATTCAGAGTCTTCCTTGGCAATGGTCACCGATGCCAGTTCACCAACTGAATACACACGAAGATGCCTCATACTGGATCAGACCACTGGGCCGTCGAGGTCAGTATTGTCTGCTCAGATGGGCAGTGGCTCTGCAAGTTCTCAGGCAGAGGTCTTTCCCATCACCTACCGCCTCATTCTTATAACCATAGAAGTCAGGCTTGAACCTGGCACCTACTGCATGCCAAGCAGATGCTCTACCACTGAGCCATGGCCCCAGCTTAAACTGCCTTTCCCCACATTGCTGCCAGCTTCCAGGAAGAAGCAAGCTAATCCCCACTGTCTGCACCGCTGAGCAGATTGACTCCTGCGGCCCTGGCCTGTAGCCCCACAGGGGCCTCTCAGCTTTCCTTATTCCCGGGCCACTCCCGTCTGCATGGAATGGTCACATGGGTCAGCTTCCTGTTGAACTATTGACACTGCAAACGGTGACGCTATAGCTATCAGTTGCTGAATTTTGTTCGTTCAGAAAGCTTTCAGATTCGGCCGTAGTGTGGATCTCCAGTTTTGTGTATCTTGCTTGGTAAATGTCCTTCCCTCCTGAGTTTTTTGTTGTTGTTTTTTTTTGGGGGGGGGACTGCCATTTCAGGGAATACGGCATCACGCAACAGTGCGATGTCTGAAAGACATTCAATCAAACGGCAATATACTAAGTGGGACCCCACCCATCTTTTTCATTGGAAGGGACGGGTTTTCCAAGCAAAGGGCTCTATTTCTGTCTCTGTGACTTCACCACCCAGAAGCACAGATTAGGCGGGCAAGCGCTCGCAGGTTCAGCGTGACTCATGGGATTTGTATGCAGCCCACAGGTTGCGTTTGTGAAGGGGTGATCAAGGAGAGCAAGGCTAAGAGACGGGCATGGGTGTTCGTATGAGAAATTAGTCATGATTTCTTTGCCATGTCTGGGGAAAAGGGAGATCAGGTGTTTAAAATTCAAGTGCCAGCATAGCCTGCAGCAAAGCGGCTCATCCGTTAACAAATGACCCCATTAAGAGACATGTGCCTATGCGTAGAGGTTTCCCCAGAGAGCAGACCCCCCCCCATTCCAAACTAACTCCAGGGATTGAGCCAAAGATGGATTCACAAGTCTGTCCATTTCCAGTTCTTTTTGTGGCCTTGCAGTTCAAGGAGCCTCGCTTTATCCCTCTCTTCATTCTCCCCCCGCCCCCCCAAATCTTCCCCTGGCTGTTCCGTGGAATTTTAGACAACCATTTTATGCTTCCCACCACCACCCCGGGCCTTTAGTGTCATTTCTAGTGTTTGTGCTTTTCCACTTGATTTTCTTTCTTTTTTAAAATTTAAGGTTCTTTAATTAATTTCCATAAGAAAGGGTAAGGTAGGGATGGGCTAGGGTTAGGGTTATGACATTCGGGAAACAGTAGGGCACAGAGATTCCCTCTAACAATTTAAGCCACTTTAATTCAAATTCTGCAAGTAGACATACATCTTTCCTTTGTTTAACACATTTTTTTCTGATTGTCATTATAATTTTTGCTTTGAGAGTTTATCTCTCTGGTCTCTTGCTTGGGTCCATATATAACATGGTTTCCATACCACTTCCAGCTTCCGGTCGTCATGATCTTTTAGCCTTTCTGATAAAAGGTCCATTTTAGCTACTTCTAAAATCTTTTCATTCAGCTCATCATCTGTTGGCACCTGGTTCACTTTCCAATATTTCGCATACAAAAGTCTCGCTGCTGTTACCACATGTATAATTATATGGTTTTGTTTCTTACCTAAACATTCCGGTAATATATTTAACAAAAAGAGTTCAGGTTTATATGGTACATTCGACTTCAGTATTTTCTGTAACCACTCATGAATCTTTTCCCAATACTTTTGCTAATACACAAGTCCACCACATATGATAAAAATTACCCTCTTTATCATGACATCTCCAACATTTAATAGGCATTCCTTTAGTCACCCGTGCTAATTTTTCTGGAGTTATATACCATCTACTTTTCCACTTGATTTTCTTGCCTCCTGATACGTATCTTGTGACAAATGTTACATCATGAATGGTTAAATCCTTTTTAAAAAAGAGGAGACAAGGAAAGCCAAAGCTGACTGCTAAGTGCTTTCCTGTAACCCCAACTTGTTTCAAATTGTGGCGTATAACTTGGAGCTCTTATCTACATGCAGTTAAGGAGCCCAGGGCATCTAGTTAGCTGGCCTATATCAGATCATAGGACAAAGTTCGAGTCCAGTGGCACCTTTAAGACCAACAAAGTTTAATTCTGGGTATAAGCTTTCATGTGCAAGCACACTTCTCCAGTAAGAAGTTTGCATGCACATGAAAGGTTACACCCAGAATTAAACTTTGTTGGTCTTAAAGGTGCCACTGGACTCGAACTTTGTTCTGTTGCTTCAGGCCCACCCGAATCTATATCGGATCATTTAATTCCTGGCAAGAGCTACATCGCAATGACATTTTAGGTTCTCTATGGCTCTAGTACACAAATGGTACTGTCAGAGAATCTTTGCAGACATTTTAATCCTTTGTTACTGCTTAAATATTTTGCATATTTAACACTGACTAACTCAACAGAAAATTATACTATCAGTTACTGCTACACAGATAATTAAAGGCGCTCAGTTACATGAGTCCGTAAAAATGTCTCACCCAAAGAGAGAACAAATGGCAGTGGCACCTTTAAGACTAACAAAGGTTTATTATCAGATGTTTGAGAATTTACCCAAAGATAAGCAGGTCACAAGCAAGGAGCCACTTCTAAGAAGAAGCTCACAATGAGTTCAGCTCCCTATACTTATAGGATTTTAGACTATTCTCCTAACAATAGCTTGATTCCCCACTTGATAACCATACACATTCTTGGCTAACACATCTTATCTAGGAGGGGCTATGGCTCACTGGCAGAGAATCTGCTTAACATGCAGAAGGTCCCAGGTTCAATCCCTGGCATCAAAAGGACCAGGCAGTAGCTGATGTGAAAGACCTCAGCCTGAGACCCTGGAGAGCTACTCCCAATCTGAGTAGACAGTACTGATCTTGGTGGACCAAGGGTCTGATTCAGTATAAGGCATGTTCATGTGTTATAACTTCAAACACCATGCAAAGTTATCTATACTTGAATATCTTCTTAAAATATAAGAACATAAACGAAACCAATGTTGGATCAGGCCAATGGCCCATCTAGTCCAACACTCTGTCACACAATGGCCAAAAATACCAAGTGTCATCAGGAGGTCCATCAGTGAAGCCAGGACACTAGAAGCCCTCCTACTGTCCCCCCCCCAGCACCAAGAATACAGAGCATCCCTTGCCCCAGCCTGAGAGTTCCTATCTATACCTTGTGGCTAATAGCCACTGATGGATCTCTGCTCCATATGTTTATCCAATTCCCTCTTGAAACTGTCCGTGCTTGTAGCTGCCACCACCTCCTGGAGCAGTGAATTCCATATCTTAATCACTCTTTGGGTGAAGAAGGACTTCCTTATATCTGTTCTAACCAAAACTGTTAGCTCGTTCTTACTATTTTTAACGAAGTCCATTTAAAAACAGTGATTACAACAGTGGCCCTCACCCAACTCTGTCTTGGAACTCGATTTTTGCTTCTGTGAAGTTGGACATTCTTGCCATTCTCAGATGCTTCTGCACCTGGACCTCAACTTATAATTTTTCTTGACATGAGTTAGATATGAATTGACATGCGTTAGATGGTTTTTAATCTGCAAAAGGCCATAATGTGCCCCCCTCCTTTGTTTCTTGCCCCTCTCCAAAGCTATGCCCATCTCTCTCAGCTCCCCTCCAGCTAGACCAGTTTCTGGTGTGCAGAAACGTCCTCTATGGTCTTGTCAGTCCAATCCAGCAACTGCATCACTATATGCCTGGCAGAACAAAAGAATAGACATCGGCCAGCAGGGATGCCAGCAGCTGTGAAGCTTAGGGGGAAAAGGCTACATGATCACAAAATGCCGAACAACAAAACTCTGTATTGATGTCCACTACTTTCCCCCCAGAAACAGAACGTGCCCAGCAGCTGTATTTTTGTTCCTCACCTAAGAAGAATCCATTTGAAGTTTAAAAGCACACCGAGAAACATGAGAACTCTTTTTACATCTTTACTCATGAGCTGGCTACATGGATACCTAGTGAACCACACAAGATAGCAGTGTTCCCTCTAAGCTGAGTTAGTGTGAGCTAGCTCACCGTTTTTTAAGCCTCCGGCTCAGACATTTCTGTCTTAGATCAGGAAGGGGATGGCTCCAGAACAAAATAATTAATGCAGCAGCCAAATTACCTGCTCGCAAAGTAGGTTTTTTGCTCACAGGACTCCACAGCTTAGAGAGAGCATTGCAAGACAGTGGTTGTCCTAGCCTCGGAGTCCTCCTTGGACAGCATCTGCATCAAGCCTCACAATTGGGGGGGGGGCAGTATTAAGCCTGTGCAATGACTAAAGGTAAAGGTAAAGGTTCCCTTGCTTGAAAGTCAATCGAATCTGACTCTATGGTTGCGGTGCTCATCTCCGTTTCAAAGCTGAAGAGCCAGCGCTGCCTGAAGACGTTTCCGTGGTCATGTGGCCGGCATGACTAAACACCAAGGTGCACGGAACGCTGTTACCTTCCCACCAAAGTGGTACCTATTTATCTACTTGCAATTTCTTGCTTTCGAACTGCTAGGTTGGCAGGAGCTGGAACTAGAGACGGGAGCTCACTCCGTCTTGCAGCACCCAGGTCTTGAACTGCTGAACTACTGACCTTCCACAGCCTGCAGTTCAGCATCTTAACCACTTGAGCCACCGCAGCTCCTTGTGCAATGACTAGAGTACAATAAAAAAATCTTGATGCAAATATTCTCGACACTGTTCTGGCTATATTCCTGGAATGTTTTCTCTTCGAGGCATCTTGATAGAGCTATGAAGTGGAGAAGCAGACTAAAAAGTCTTCCTAAGTCACATTTATCACTCCTTCATTTAAAAACCTGTGAATCCAGGGAAGACAAGAGATAAAGAGAACACACTTTCTTAGAATTAACAAGCGGTTTCGGATATCTTTATCAACTCTATCTGTCTGTTGGGAAGACATTAGAGAAACATTGCGTTGATCCACATTATCATCATTCCTGCAGTGCTCTGTCAAGAGATTGGTGATGAACACCAAATGGGACTGATCCTCCCTGCAATGGTTCTGATGGTTTGGTATGGATGACTGACCATGCAAACTGAGAGCCAGTTTGGTGTAGTGGTTAGGAGCATGGACTCTAATCTGGAAGAACTGGGTTTGATTCCCCACTCCTCCACATGTAGCTGCTGGTATGACCTTGGGTCAGTCATAAATTCTTTCATAGCTGTTCTCTCAAGGGCAGTTCTTGAGAGAGCTCTCTCAGCCCCACCTACCTCACAGGGTGTCTGTTGTGAGGAGGGGAAGGGAAAGGGATTAAGAACATAAGAGAAGCCAATGTTGAATCAGGCCAATGGCCCATCTAGTCCAACACTCTGTCACACAGCGGCCAAAATATACCAGGTGCCATCAGGAGGTCCAGCAGTGTGGCCAGGACACTAGAAGCCCTCCCACTGCTACCCCCTCCAGCACCAAGAAGCCAATGTTTGTAAGCTACTCTGAGACTTCTTTGGGAAGTGAAGGGTGGTGTATATTTCCAATCTCTTCTTCTTCTTTTCACAGGGTGTCTGTTGTGGGGAGGGGAAGGGAAAGAGATTGTAAGCCACTCTGAGACTTTTTGGGGTAGAGAAGGATGGGGTATAAATCCAATGTCGTCGTCGTCGTCGTCGTCGTCATCATCATATTATTATTATTATTATTATTATTATTATTATTATTATTATTATTATTATTATTATTATTATTATTATTATTATTATTATTATTATTATTAGCAGCTCCACAAGTTCATAGTGAGTTGTCCGAGATCACCCAGTATGCTTTGGCGCCTGAGTGGCAATTGACTCTAGCCAGAACATTGTGCTAGTTCTCTGACTGGTGAGCTTTGATTTGTGCTTTCCAAAGCCTCTCCAACACATTTGCAGCTGGAGTAAATATGTGGAAGTCTCATAAGTCAATGAAACTGTGAAAATTAGGTCTGGTGTGCCTGTTGAATGGACAAAATTTTTAGCCAACATTGGAAATACACCAGTGTAAAAGAAAAGCACATTTGGCTTCAAGCAGTTCAAGAAATAAATGTTTAAGTGATAAATCTCCAACTTTTCTTTAAAGCCAATGGCCAAGAAGCTAGAAAACCATGTTCCAGCTTTTATTTTATTAAGTTAATTGTTCTTTTTTATGAGTTAAAATGGTACACGTGTGCGTGTGGAATAGTATAGTCACATTGGAATGGCATCTTGGAATGGCATCTGATGCTGCAGTAATAGTTTATTTGGCTTTGATGAGAAGTTATACAACCTTTCTTCAGGTCCACATTATTTCCACTTTACTGTTGCAACCTGATTCTCAAATAATTACAGAAAGTCCCAGCAGTAAACAGTTTGCTGCAAAATGGTATATAACTGACCTGGGTTTCTCACCCATTCCAGGAATTCACCTTCATCCAAGTCTTGAAAGAAAACAGCTCAATGACTTTCCTGTTTATGTGAGCCCATCACAAAAGTCTGCAGATCATCCTCCTAAAGAGGAATTGCAGATCTGAGTTGAGGTCACATTTTTTAAGTGGTAGCCCTATCCCCACAGCAGGCAATTGACAGAATTGAGTGGGGTTATACTGAATATTCTCAAACTCCAGTTCTGGGGCAAAACTGGCAATTGTGACATGGTAGAAATTTCTCCAAATGTTCCTTTGTGCTATACAAAAAAAGTATCACCCTTTCCCAATTTTGTATACTATCTTTGTTTTCCAAGTCTGTTTCTTCTGTACCATTTCCCCCATCTACTGCTGCCTCTTTGCTACATAAAGGCATCCAAGGCAACCTACAAACATTAGCCATATTGGTGATGTCACCCAGTGAAGGTCTAGCAGGAAGGAAGATAAAGTCAAAATGTAAGTAGCCAATCAGATATGGCTGCTTGGTGTATGCTACAGAAGGCAAGCAAACAGCCACCAGCTGTGAGGACAACTTAGATGAATCACCAAATATGTTTTTAAGTTGTGCCAAACATTGTCAAAAAGAATGAGGTTCTTCTTGATCTGGATGGCCCAGGCTAGCCCAGTCACATCAGATCTTGGAAGCCAAGCAGAGTCGGCCCTAGTTAGTACTTTGATGGGCAATCACCAAGGAAGTTCAAGCAGAGGCAAGCAATGGCAAACTACCTCTGAATCCTCCTGTCTAGAAAACATTACAGGGGTCACCATAAGTCCACTGCAACCTGATGGCACTTTTCCCCACCATTTCTTGACATGTCTGAAGACCTTTGATAGTTTAGGTTCAGCCCTACATTTGTGCCTCTTGGTCTAGATCAGCTGTCTCAAATATGGTGCCCACGGATGTGTTTTCTGGCATCCACTTGCTTTTTTGAGTTTTGTTGATAAAATACAAAGTATTGAATGGGACAAAAAAAAATTAGGGATCTTTGGGTCACTCCCTACCAGCTGACTGACTAGTAGTTCTCATCATGACAGGGTTTGGGGTGGGTTTTTTTTGCACAAAGCACCATCCATTTAATACCTTTTATTAGGACCCACTCAATACACATAGCACTGTGCAAGCTTTAAAGTTCCCCAGAACTCCTCATTGTGACTACTATTACTGAATAAAGAAGAGGAAAGCAGATTATAAGCACATTTGTGAGATCCTGATATAAATACACATAACACTGCATGATATATTTTCTGGCAGGCAACAAAGTTTAAGGTGTTGAGTTGCAGTAGGCTAGGGACCATAAAAACAAAAGACAATAAAATAATCAAATCCCATACTAACAGTTCCCTCAAATCTCACTTTTCACAGCCATGTTTCTTCAGCTTAGTCATTGTCAGAGAGATTTTTATGCCTTTGGGCTCAGCATCCACTCCTTGTGGGCATGTAGTGAGAAAATTTCCCCATTCACTGGGAACTGAAAGCAAACTTCATGTGTTCTCCAAAGCAGTCGGTCCTTCTTACTATGGCAACCATAGTGCGATTGGCCCCAGCACCACAGCAGCCATTTTGTGATTGGCCTAATCTCCTATGGCAGCCATTTTCTGATGTTGTCCACTATCTTTTCTCAAAATTAAGGTTGCCAAGTCCAATTGTCAGACTGCCAGGGGAGTGGGAGGGACTTTCCAGGAGTGGGGAGGAGTGTCACAACATGCCAACATAAACAGGAAGTGATGTAGGCATGTCAGGGATGTCGGGGAGGGATACTCTGGTTCTGGGGCAAAACTCTACGGTAAAATTCACTTCAAATCACAGAGTTTTGCCCCAAAACCAGAGTGTCCCCCCAGCATCCCCAATGTGCCTATGTCACTTACGGTTTCCATAGGCATGTCCTGATGATTTCTGGGTTCCTGCCAGTAAGAGGGGCTGATTTGGGGGGGAGCACCCCAAACTGGCGGACCTCTGCCTGCTCTAAGGGTCCTGGCAACCCTACTCAAAATTGAGGAACCCTGGTGGGTGAGGATGCTTGGTTCTGGACAACTTTATCCTATTAATGAGATGCTGGCAATAATTTCTACTGTTAGGAAAGAAGAAGACTTGGTCATCCAGTTTCTTTCTCATTCAGAGTTTACATTCCTTGTGCTCTTTAATTTGACAGCACACAGTAAAAGGCATCTGTGGGAAGGAGGGAGGGAGGGGTGGAACAGTTCATTACAAATAAAGAGAAGATTAAAGCAAACTCTAATAATAACAATATTGATTTTTCACAAGGTTCATTTTTATATCTAATTGAGATTCAGCCTGTTTTGAAGAAGCTTCCTGCCAAATACAAATTTAGGTTCATGTATGTTCAGCTTGATTTCACCGCCTGCTATGAACTTTAAAAAACACATAAACCCACACACACACCCTACGGCAGTGCATTACCAGGAAGATCTGTAATGGGGAACAAACCATCCTGGGAAATTTCTCTCCCCTTCTTTATTATCGATGATCTCAGAACAGCCTTTGAAAGCCCTTGTCTTATACCCACTGTAAGAGAGTTTCTTCGGCTAGGCTTCAAACTTGGCCGAGTGAATCGGCAGGGTACAATCAGTAGCCCTAGCCTTTGCCTTATGACTATCTCTGGAAGGGCTGAAAAAGTGTAGTAAATTATGCTTCGGGATGATCATGGCAGAAAATCCCAGAACAATAACATTTTGAGGAGCAGGATGGGTTAGTCTTGAGCCCCAACGCGAGCAGAAGAAGTCTACAAACGGCAAACACCAGCGCTGCCAAAAATTTCGCTGCCAAAAATTTCGTTTCCTCATTTTCCTTCACCTGCTCTGAAGTGAATAATGGTACATTTGTAATTCAATTTATGAAATGCCGTTATGTATTTATAGAAGTCACATTAAAATAACAACCCAAAATAGCAACTGCTCCCCCCTAGTTAACATAACGCCTTTCAAGGCTTATTAGCTGAAGTATGCCTCTAAAATGGTATTCCACATTGTTTCCAAGTCCCTGTATGGAAAACAAGAAAAGGGGGCAAGGGAATGCAGGAGGAAATAATGAGAGGTTCCTTTCACAGTCGGCATTTTAGCGATGCTGTTCAGTGGTCCTAACTTGCCTTTTTCTTCCTCTTGCCTGCACAGAACTATTAAATTTGTTGGCAGATGGAAATCCAACAGCACAAAAATGGCAAAAATCATGTTCAGGCATGCATAAATTATATACAGTCCTAGTTAAAAATATGACCAAATGTTCCCATCCCTGAGCAGTGCCATGATGGTGACCTTGCTGGTTCTCCTTGAGGAACCTTCCATACTTGGTAAAAGCATGAAAGGCATTTCTTCACAAAGAGGGAAACCAAAAATAAATGATCAGAATCGTGGCTGATCTGAGATATAAGCTAAGCGCCCACAACTCCACTGAGAAATGACCGTTTTCAACACCTCCAAAGGCTGAAGGGGGAAAAAACTGACAAATGTATTCTAAGATAAATAAGAGCTGGCACAAATTTTAGATTTTCCCTCATGGCACAGGAATAATTCCTGTTTCTGACTGTTCACTGCTCGTTTTCTTACAGAAGAAATCATGAGGGCTGGATGCTTCAGGTCAAGAGAGGGCCTCTGTTGTCTCCATCATTGGTTCCCAAGCTTTTCAGTATGGTGCCCCCCAAGTCCAAATTTACTTGGCATGGTGACCCATCCAAGGCTGGCCCAGGGTTTTACGATGTCATGGGTATTCCATTTTCTACAGTGGCTGACTGGATGTTTTTGAGAATCCAACAAACAACCCGGACAGCTGCCCCCAATATGAACACCAAGCAAGTGGCATTCTGACATACATGGCCTTTGCCTAGGGAGGTTCCGTTCCAGCCTTTGACCACCCTCTCTTTCTCCATTATTCCCTCTGACCCCCCCGCCCCCGTAAGATTTGGAGAAACTCACACTAGTAACCACCAGGATTCATTTTACTTGGTCAACATGTATATGCAGTAAAGAAAAAATATCAGCTAATGTATGACATGGAAGATACTCTTTTTAGGGTCAGACCTTGGTTTCCAAAATACAATAATAATAATAATAATAATAATAATAATAATAATAATAATAAGAAGAAGAAGAAGAAGAAGAAGAAGAAGAAGAAGAAGAAGAAGAGGAGAGAGGAGGAGGAGGAGGAGGAGGAGGAGGAGGAGGAGGAGATTGGATTTATACCTCACCCTTCACTACCCAAGGGAGTCTCAGAGTGACTTACAAACTCCTTTCCCTCCCCCTCCCCACAATAGACACCCTGTGAGATAAGTGGGGCTGAGAGAGCTCTGAGAGAAACTGCTCGTTTTCAAGACCAGCTGTTCCAGAACTATGGCTTGCCCAAGGTTATCCAGCAGGTGCAAGTGGAGGAGTGGGGAATCAAACCAGATTAGTGGGGTTCTGCCAGATTAGAGTCCACACACATAACCACTACACCAAACTGGTGTAGAACAATGGAAAGGGCAGGGATGGCCATTAGGGAGGGCTGGTCTGTGACCCACTTTCAGAGGCTTTGCCACCAGTTTTGGGTCCCAATCCACAGGCTGAGAGACACTGGTCTACATGTCATGAAGATGTTCAAGTACATGCTATTTGTTTCTTTTGTCTTTAGGGGAATTAATTAGAGAAGCCACGCTTGCTAGACTACTCTCTGCCCAAGAGAATCAGGCTTTGGCAATCCTTGAATGCCTACAGGAACCTTGGAGCCATGGGATGGTGTCCCTTCACTAGCCCAAGGAAGCCACCTCACATCCTCCCTCCACTCATGGTGTACTTTCTACACTTTTGGTGAGGATGAGAAATGCTCAGAAGACCTGTAGTAATTACACAGAGAAAGGCGGTTAGGAATACTCCTCAGTTTCCAGTTTGATGCGGGTAGTCCAAAAGTCATGTCCTTTCGATGTCGCCCGGTTCACCTACTGGGTGGGCCATACCTGGTTGCCAGCAGCAAAAAAAAAGAGAGAGTTGCAATATGATGGGTCAGGATGGCCATGACTGGTGGTGCATGCTGTAAACATGACAGTGTGCAATAATGGTGCTCTGCGTATGGACAGTTGGGATGCTTGAACACCTGTTCGGTTCAGCTCACTTCCTGTTCACCAGCAATGATCAGGCTGCCAATTAACTGACAAGCCTGTCTGAGTAGTCCAAACTTGTTCATGTGTATTTGCAGGACAAGAACGCTGGCAGCCAACAAAAGCCAACCCCCTACTGATGAAGAATCGGCAGGGAGGCAGTTTCTGTCCTCACCCAGCTGGGAGGGGAGGGAACAGAACAGCGCCCTTTTTTAACTTCACTATGTAGCTATTTTGCTGTGCAGGGGCAGGGTGGGTAAGAACCCCCATTCCCAGCTGATCCCCCCATCAGTTCTGAATTGGCTTCCAGTTAACCTGAAGCTGTAAAATGGTTTGGCAGCTGTTTGAGTTGCTTGATGCAATTGGAGGCCGAGGACAGACTGGCAATTTGAAGCACAAAGGAGTTGTGGCAAAAAGATCTGGCACAAACTGTTCTGGGTTTTCCCAGTCACACTGTGCCAACTGATGCGGGAGCATACCAGGGAGGAGGTGCATGGGAGTGTTCGCACTGTTGGCGGAGGTGTGGCTGTAAGGCGCGGCTTCCTGTTTGGTAATCCGGAGATGTGCGCGTATGCGCTCATGCGCTCATGCGCATCAGCAATTACGGCTTTCAGCATTCATACATCCCTGAAGTGGGATGAACGCACTCTCCTGGGGTTTGCTACCACTTTCACCAGATATGTTTTAAACTCAGGAGAGAAGCGTTACAAGACAGGTTGAGTATGGCTGGGGAATGCCAGACAGCTGTACCTATGTGAACAGCCCCTTTAATCTGTTTGTGAAACGTTTCTGGCATGTGCCTATATCAGGCCAAACTGCCAATCTGAACTCAGCCAGAATTTCTCTCTGATCAGTTCGTGGTCTGATCATGAATGCTGAACAAGGAGGAGGAGGAGGAGGAGGAGGAGGAGGAGGAGGAGGAGGAGGAGGAGGAGGAGGAGGAGGAGAAGAAGAAGAAGAAGAAGAAGAAGAAGAAGAAGAAGAAGAAGAAGAAGAAGAAGAAGAAGAAGAAGAAGAAGAAGAAGAAGAAGAAGAAGAGGAGGAGGAGGAGGAGGAGGAGGAGGAGGAGCGGGAGGAGGAGGAGCGGGAGGAGGAGGAGGAGGGGGAGGAAGAGATTGGATTTATACCCCGCCCTTCACTACCCAAGGAAGTCTCAGAGT
The DNA here is from genome assembly GCA_029375565.1 of Gekko gecko. Lineage (NCBI taxonomy): Eukaryota > Metazoa > Chordata > Lepidosauria > Squamata > Gekkonidae > Gekko > Gekko gecko. The sequence continues at coordinate 15,880,952 of JAPDNY010000011.1, forward strand.
GGCTTACAAATTCCTTTCCCTTCCCCTCCCCACAACAGACACCCTGTGAGGTAGGTGGGGCTGAGAGAGCTCTGACAGAAACTGCTCTTTTTCAAGACCAGCTGTGCCAGAACTATGGCTTGCCCAAGGTCATCCAGCCAGGTGCAAGTGGAGGAGTGAGGAATCAAACCCGGTTCTCCTAGATTAGAGTCCACACACTTAACCACTACACCAAACTGGATAATTTCATTGGCCTGGTAGTGCCACTGCGAAATGTATGGCATCTTTAAGGGATCAGGCACAAGTTGGCAGCCCTGAAGTAAAAAAGGGTATGGGTGAAAAGCCTGGCATGGTTGTGAGGCACATGAAGCTAAGCATGTCCCGTTCTAATCCATGCCTGGATCAGAGACATCCATATATGCCACACAAAGTTCTGTGGTGGACAAATAGTAAGGTAGAAAGACTAGTATGAAGCTAGGGTTGCCATTCCCCAGTTTGGGGTGGGGGATTGCCCAGTTTTGTAGGCTCCTGCCCACGGCTGGCCAACTGGCCAGTGGGAGGAAATCCCGCCCCTGGCAGCAATATTGGGTGACGTGCCTACATCACCCTGAAGTGACATGGGCATTTCGAGGGTGACACTTTGGTTTTTGGCCAAAATTCTATGGTTTGAGGCTGATTTTACCATAGAGTTTTGCCCAAAAACCAGAGCGTCACCCCCAATGTGCCTACGTCACTTCCAGGTGGCAGAGGCAGATTGTGGCGCTCCTCCCCACTCCTGTAAAGTCCCTCCTCCTCCCCCACCAGTGCATCATTCCAACCTGGCAACCCGATATGAAGCACTGTAACTCTCGCTACAGGCCTTCCATTCCCAGTACTTCAGTGTGATGGGTTGGATCCCTGAAGATTCATTCTCTAACAGAGGCACTTGCCTCATGTAGAAGGAGCCTTGCATCAGGGGAAAACTCCTTCTGCTAGAGGAAAGAATCTCTACCAGGCAGAATGAGTCTGCAGGATCCAACCCAAGAAGCACAGTCAACACTATATGGTTGCCAACATCCACATAGTACCTAGAGAGGTCAATTTACCTAGGAGAAAATGGCTGCTTTGGAGAGTGGACTGTGTGGTATTATACCCTGATGAGGTCCCTCTCGAATCCCAACCCCAACCTCCTCAAGCTGTACCGTCCTTCAAATCTCCAGGAATTTTCCACACTGGACTTGGCAACCCCAAGTCCCCCCCAGAAAGCTGAAACACACCAGGATTAAATCCTGAATGTGTTGTATGCCAGCACTGCCTCCCACAATAGGTTTGCTGGATTTCCAAACCATTTTGGATGATCCCCCCATCAAATCTAAAGCATAGATATGCAAAGTCATTCTTTTAAAAGTAAACTTTTAGAGCATGTTTGCCTGTAGATAAACTGCAAACAAATTTCCTTGGGGAAAGATCATGATCTAATTGCAGGCCAGCTCAGGACAACGCAAGATGGGCTCAGATCTCTCCCTAACACATTGCGCTAAAGGGGAAAACTGTAAAACATACATAGTGTATAATTTATTTTACACTAGCAATAAGCCCTTCCACACAGACTGATAATTTATTAAGCCACTGGGAAAGGAAAAGACACATGCCTGCTCAGAACTTTCCATAACCATAAAACCCAGCAGGAGAGCCAAATTAAAGGCATCACTAATCTTACTTCCTTACCAGAGGGAAACAACCTCTTGCCCTGTGAGATTAACCTAACTCCTGTATGACACAGTTCTCTAACTGAGGTGATCAATCTGTTTCTAGGTTGTACCGCTTGAGATTGTGGGGTTACATGATTAATTGTTTCTCCATATTAATACAAATCCAGAAAATTTATCAGGGAGAAAGGGTCTACTTGGCTTTCTCCCTGATGTACATGTACAAAAATTTTACCTCAGATATTGCTTAGTATAATTCCTCTTATTACTTCATAAAATGACAATGATTAACAAGTTTATCTAAGGTGAGCTTACTCTGGGTGAGTTACCCAAGGATCAGCTGTCTCAAGGCCTGAGGTAACCTGTATGGGCTTCATTTATGAGACATTTGGACTTCATAATCCATGCTCCCTCTAAGCTGTGGAGTCTTGTGGGCAAAAAATGCTACTTTGTGAGCTACTGGCATTAAAGTTGTGAGTGAGCGATTTGGCTACGGTGTAAATTAGTTTGCTCTGGAGCCTTCCTTCCTGAGCTAAGACAAAAATGTCTGAGCTGGAGGCTAAAAAACTGTGAGCTAGCTCACACTAACTAAGTTTAGAGGGAACACTGTTTACAATAGAAGAGTCCTTGAGGACTTTCAGAAGTGGATGTGGGGGTCTCCCTCATTATAATATGAAACTGGCTTATTGTAACTCAATAAGACGGGAATGATGGGCTCTGATGCTTCCTGGAACAAAGTTCTTCTATGCCAGGGTCCCCAGTGTGAATCCTGTGGGTGCCATGGTCCTCCCCACCAGTAAATTTCCTGGTACCTAATTCATTCTCCCTGAAAACATTTCTTCCTCAAAGCAAAAAAGGCAATCCCGGTTTCCCTCCATCTCACTGGAGCAGGAAGTACTTCAGAAGAACCCAGGAGGTACCATCAGCACCCAAGCCTGGTTTTCATTCAGAAACATCTGCCTTCATCATAGGTAGGGATGCGGTACGTTTTGCTGTGAATGTGCCCCGCAGATGAACTTACCATGACTGAAGGTGTTGATCAGATGTGAACTGATCATCCAGTCTGTCCAGTTTACCCAGACCACAAAGCCTGTAAAACAGGTGGACATTACAGTTTTGCAAAACTGCACATGTGCGAAGTTCCTGCAGGTTCAAGCTGATCAGTAGCTTTTTCTACCCTAATGAGTCTCAAAGTGGCTTACAATTACCTTCCCTTCCTCTTCCCACAACAATTACCTTGTGAGGGAAGTGGGGCAGTTGAAGACTGCATTATTTAGGACTGCATTTGACTAATGTAGTATTTATTTATTGGCAGTCCTAACTGGAGATTCTCGGCCCTGGCCCCTGCCTGGTGGAATGAGCTCCCGTGTGAGATCAGGGCCCTGCGGGATTTATTATAATTCCGCAGTGCCTGCAAAATGGAGTTCTTCCGCTGGGCTTTTGGTTGAGACAGCAGACCCTTGGGCCCCCTCCATCTGTAACCTGGGTCTACCTGTAGCCCGGGTCCTTGGGATCCTAAATTTAAAGATCTTTATAACAGAAACTGATTTTAACATCATCAACCACTGAAGCATCTGCTTTTTATTAGAGTGGTATGGTACTTGACTCGTGTTGTGGAGTGTTGTTATGTCATGTTATTTTACGCTGTGTTTTAAAATGGTTTTAGCTATATTGCACTTTTACTGTTGGAACCCGCTCTGAGCCTATCAAGTGGAGGGTGGGATGCAAATCCAATAAGATAAATAAACAAACAAATGAATGAATGAATGAATGAATTGTGGGCTGTTCCGTGTTTTTATGATTGTTGTCTTATTTACATTGTAAGCGACCATGAGTCCCGCAAGGTAGGGAGGTGGCTAACCATTTTTTAAAGTTGATTGATTGATTGATTAAACACAGCATCTATTTATGACTGAGGTATGTCATTTGTGACCCAGTCAGGCTGTGTGATAATGTACGTGCACACAAAGTCAATTGCAGGCTTAGGAAGGAATATAGGGAAGCAACCTGGAGAGTTGAGCCGATCGCTGAAAAATCAACTTCCCATTTGCATCCATCAAAGAGAACAGGAGCCAAACCGGCAAGCGTTCAAGTATCCTTAATCATTGGAGGTCACAGGCTTGGAACCTTCCATCTTTTTTATGATTGGCCTCAGTTACAGTGGCAGCCATTTGTCTTGATGATGCCTGCTACCTTTTTTTCGAAATTCACAAAGGGCCCATCAGTTCAGCCAAGTTGGGACTCCTAAGCAAAGCCACTGAAAATCAGCTCTGAGGACGACAATATTAGTGCAGTCCTAAATGCAGTTACCCCTTTCTAAATGCCCTTGACTTCCCTGGGGCAGAGTGAGTAGCTCTTCTGAGGATTGCACTAAAAGTTTGTTGCTAGGGTAGTTTTGCAGACGTTGCGGAAAAGCTTCATCAGAGCCTTCTGGCACATAATGCTGATGGATGCGCTGTGACGGTTTATTTGTAAATGGGTCTGTAAACGTTTAAAGCTTTCACAATTTGAATCAAGAAAATATTCTTACTTCGCGGCATGGTTTTCTTGTAGGAGTGACACATGGCATCTTCTATTGACAGATGAGAACTTTGGCACGTTCATTCATCTTATCCCCCATACATAGTTACAGTTCTCTGCTTACAACCAGACAAAACACGGTAACTATTTGCACTATGTGGCAACAGTTAAGGACCAGACCATTCCCGGCTCAACCGAAACTATTCATCCATGTTTGGTTTCTTGTTGTGGTTGCCAAGAATGGTCTCCTGTGGGTTTTTTTCCCCCTTTTAGTATCTGTTTGGCGATCTTCCCACAGTGTTTGCCTATGGCACATCTGTTTTGTGAAGGGCACAGCCATCACTGCCTAAGTCACATAATTATCTAATGAGCCTACAATGTGCTGATGTAAGAACTCCTGAAAGAGACATGAAATTGCCCTATACTCAATCAGGCTGTTGGTCTGCCCATGTCAGTATTATTGTCTACCCCGTGTCAGAGTCTTGCCAAAAACAGTCCCACAACGTTCCTTAGCTAGGATCAGGTTTATTGAGCAGTATAAGTATAAGCAAGTCAATCTGGTTACACAGTTAGGGTCAAACCTGGGGTCCCAGGCGGGAAAGACACAGTTATACAGAATTTGAACTGAACCCCCTGATGCAAGTAAGCCAATAAGAAAAGCAAGAAATTGCTCCTAAAACTAATGAGCTGAGGTTCCCAGCAAAGCCTGCAGAAAGAAGCGCCAAGGTCATTTGTCTGAGCTGCAAGATAAGACGCTGAGAGGGAATCGAAAGACAAAATACCAGAGACGTGAAGAAGAGTCTCATCTGCCCCCCAACCTGCTGACACCCAGCCGGGCTAGAGTTGCCAGCCCCCAGGTCTGGGCAGGGGTTCCTCCACTTTGGGGGCTCCAATCTGCCCCCAGCCAGCTGGCCAATGGGGGAAGTCCCGCCCCATGCCCAACCCACAAGCACCACCTTTAAAGGGTCTTTTTGTGAGCTAAGCATGCAGCCTCACCCTTCCTCCCACTAAATTTAAAGGGTCCTCTAGCTGATTGGTGGGCCACGTGGTCCTCACTGAGCAGCTGAAGAAGCCCTTTAAATCTGGCAGGAGGGGAGGGAGAGGGATGGCTGGGCGGGTGGTTGCTCTTGGAGTGAGGCTTGGGGTACCCCCCAAATGCCCCCAACCCCCCCCAGGAGTGAGGAGGGGACCTGGCAACCCTATACCAGGCTGTGGCTCTCTCAGTAGAGGCCTTGGACATCACATCACAGAATACCATGTGTTGTTTTCCCCAACAGGATGTGTATGGGGATCGGCTGTGACTCAGTAGAAGGACCTCTGCTTTGCATGCAAAAGGTCCCAGGTTCAATCCCTGGCATCTCCAGTTGAGAGAGAGAGAGAGAGAGAGAGAGAGAGAGAGAGAGAGAGAGAGAGAGAGAGAGAGAGAGAGAGAGAGAGAGAGAGATTGGATTTATACCCCGCCCTTCTCTACCCAAAGGAGTCTCAGAGTGGCTTACAAACTCCTTTCCCTTCCCCTCCCACACAACAGATACCCTGTGAGGTAGGTGGGGCTGAGAGAGCTCTGACAGAAACTGCTCTTTTTCAAGAACAGCTGTGCCAGAACTATGGCTTGCCCATGGTCATCCAGCAGGTGCAAGTGGAGGAGTGGGGAATCAAACCTGGTTCTCCCAGATTAGAGTCCTCACACTTAACCACTACACCAAACTGGCTCTCCTACACCAAACTGGCTCTCAGTTAAAAAGGACCAGGCAGTAGGTGATGTGAAAGAACTCTGCCTGAGACCCTGAAAAGCTTCCGCCAGTCTGAGTAAACAGTACTGACCTTGATAGACCAGTGGTCTGATTCAGTATAAGGCAGTTTCATATGTATTCTGATGTTCAATGATGTAATGAGGCTGTGCACTGCCATGTTCTTTCCTGTGCCTGACTGTATTCTCCTTCATGCCGCAAGGCTGTGAAAACACAGTAAAGTGCAGTATATAGTATGGGGCATAGAAATCAAGTTTCTAGTCCTCATGGGTTTGAGAGACATACTGCTGATATGTCAGAACTCAAAGTAGTGACTGAATAAGGTTTCACCTACTCAGAGGGAGGGTATCAGTGGTTCACTTTGCTGCTTGAAAATTAAGAAACATTGACATAAACTCTGTCTTAGGAATAAGAACAGACCCTTAAAATCTAATTTTAATTAGGGAGATAGCTTCCCTGAAAATGCCTAGCTTGAATTTCTTCTTATAGCTTTCCCATACAAAGGAAATGTGTATTGTCAAAATATATTTGTTTGAATTTCAAGGTGTTGGGGAAATCATATCGCTGAATTTATTACATTCCCCCCTTCCGTTGTTTTCTCCTGATATAAAGACCACACAGCATTCTATTCGAGACTTCTGGAAACACTGACGTGAGGCATGGAATGGGCCTGGAACATAAAAGGCTGAGCAGCTAAAACATGAAACAGAATACAACTATTTCTTACACTGTGCACCAGGGCTATTTTTGGGCAGGAATGCACAGGAACGGAGTTCCAACTGGCTCCCAAGTTGGTCACGCCCAGCAGGAACTCATTAGCATAACAGGCCACATCCAGCAGCAGAAACTCATTAGGATTGGCTACCTTAGGGGTGTGTGGCCTAACATGCAAAGGAGTTCCTGCTCCAAAAAAAAGCCCTGGGTTTTGACAACAAACAAGGTAAACAGAATAAGAAGCAAAAGGTGGGTGTGGCTGGATGACCACACTTCTGGTAACATGGGGTGTGGACTAAAATGCTAATGAGCCCTGCTGTGTGGCTTAATATGCTAATGAGTTTCTGCTGTTGGGTATGGCCCATTATGCTAATGAGTTCCTGCTGGGCTTTTTCTACAAAAAAAGCCCTGCCATGCACAAAAATTTAAGATTAAAAACAACTTACATAGAATGCATATAAACACTCAGGATGTAGTATACAGCAACCAATGTAAGTTGCATGTACGATAACTATTGGGTCTCAAGAATGGTTACACATATATAATAACCACAGGGCCAAATGTGTTTCGGCCCAGAGGGCCTTCTTCAGTAGTCTAAATTTAACACACACAAACACAAATGTAAATATAAAATATCTTTTTCAGGCCAAGCAGGTTGTGTATGAGTCACTGGAAAAGTGTCTCTCCAAATAATAGTTATAGATCAGGTCTGCAGGTACTGAGGAGCCCACATTCATCAGAGATGGTAACAGAGAACCACCATTCTGTCCTCGGTCATTGCTCTGTTGCCCTCTTCCCCGTGTGTGTTCAGGTGTGTTGGAGAAATGAGGGGTGCAGGGACCTTTTCATGCACTCCCACCAGGGCTCTTTTTGTAGCAGGAACTCCTTTGCATATTAGGCGACACACACCCTAATGTAGCCAATCCTCCAAGATCTTACAGAGTTCTTCTTACAGGGGCTACTGTAAGCTCTTGGAGGATTGGCTACATTAGGGGGGGGTGTCGCCTAATATGCAAAGGAGTTCCTGCTACAAAAAGAGCCCTGCCCATTCCCACTGTGTTCACTTTGGAAGGGAGAGAAGCTGGCTTCCCAGTTGCATCCAGAGAGGGGGTGTGTGTTCTAAACCAAAACTCAGCTTATTCTATTACCTACTCTTAAGTCAAAGAACACTTTTGTAGCAGTTCAACATTCAACATAGAATAATTCAACGCAATCCTAATACATAAATAATGGACTTGTAATAGTGCACTTGTCAAGACCCATAATGGAAGGGTGATTGGACAGGACAACAAGGAACAAAACTAAATTCAGACATTAAGGCTCTGGTCACACTGCAAAGGTAATTGCTCTTTGTTCCCGCTTTGTTTAAATCAGGAACATTTTTCTTTGCATTGGGCTGACTAGATGCAGCCAGCCCCTCTTTCCCAGCACCCACTCGCCTGCTGCTGTGCCGTCCCTCCAGGCGATCTTGCTGGCCACGGGGAGGCTCGGGCGGCTGCTGCTTCTGCCAACACTTTGGGGGGGGGGTGCCACCGCCGCTGCCGCCATTGCCTCACGAAAACAGGCTCCACCGTGTCCGCTGTCTCTGCCATCCTCCTTGCCGGCCCCATCCAGGCTGCCAGAGCCCCCGCCTCTCGTTCCCGCCTCCAGGGCCGTCTTTTGTGCATTTTTTTTTTAAGCTTCCGGTTTGAGTGCTTGAGTAAACATGCGCTTAATAAATCAATCATTAAATGTTAAATGGATTTATTAAGCGCATGTTTGCTCAAGCGCTCAAACCGGAAGCTTTAAAAAAAAAAAAAGCACAAAGAGCGTTCAGACGGCCCTAATCGCAATCATCGCGAAAGATGGGCTGTCCAGATAGGCAAATTCGCGCATTCAAAGCAGAAGTGCCAGGAAAACACTTGATTTCCTAGGGGTCGGGAAAACCCGGCATCATTGCGCGAGTGAGCCTGCTTCGGGGCGGGAGGCGGATTGGTACGTGTGAACGTGAAACTGACATGCGCGAGGAAACAGCAGCGAATCCCGATCAAAACGGCAGTGTGACCGGACTAAGAGTGCGGTCACATGCACCGGAAAAAACAGGGGGGAAGCGAGGCTATTTCCTCTGGAGGAATTTGACCCACAGTTGCACAATCACACCTCCCTTTGAAGCTGCAGGCACAGCCTGTCAGTGTGTGATCAGACGCGACTGTGGGTGAGTTGGGGGGGGGGTTTGTACTGTTTGTTGCCCATCTGCTTAAATGAGGAATCAATGAATTGCACCTCCGCACTGAGGGCTCCCTATGGAGTTTGCAATGATGCGCATACTGTGAGAGGCGGGGAATAGCATGGAGTCTGGATGGCCTGATCAGACCATCCCAATGGCATGAGGACACCCCGGAGCGATCAGATATGGGAAAGTCTGCCCGTGGCCCGTTGCAACCCTTTTACTACTGGATTTTCCCCGGTGTCTTGTAACTCTGCTTCTGCGGTGGAGCAAAACGGGTTGCCGATGGCTATGGGGCACTTCCCAGATGTTGTTGTCTGATTGCGGCCTTTAAATCTGCCCAACATTCGTGCCTATGTAGGGTCTAATTGTGCGAATGATCTCAGCCTAAGTTCCCTTTTCCAACCTGTGTGAGAAGGGATGCGGGACTACTGTTTCCTCCCCCCCCCAGTTAAACCCAAACAGGTGGCAACCAGAAACCCAGCTTGTCACTCTTTTGATCTGTTCAAAAAATGCCTTCACTATTTTGCAGGCGAGTTGAACAAGGCATCCCTATGCCACTCTGAGATCTGATTCCATTTCATCGTCGGACGAAGTGTGGGTGCACACGAAAGCTCACACCTTGAATAAAACTTTGTTGTTCTCCAGAGTGCCCCCGGACTCCAACTCCGACTGTGGCTATTGGTAGCGCCTGACCCTCCCAGGGCCCTCTGGCCTCTGACCCCCTTCGTCCGCACAGCAGCAGCACACGAGGGGCACAGGCGGCCATCCCAGGGACCTCCCCGAAACCAGCACCTGGTGGAGATCCATACAGGCTTACAGCCAGCAGGGCACCAATTGCACGACATGCTCCACCAATCAGGGCGAGCCCCACATCAGACGATTCTGCATTGGCTTTTCCCTCCATTGTTCTAGCAAAACCCCCTTGGACAGAAATTCCCCTCTGCACTGCATGCCCCTTTCAGTTTCCTTGATCCTTGGATTTTATGGTACCTTCTGCATAGATTTATGGCCCTTCAGGGGTGACTTTGCAGAAGGTCCGTAGGCAGGACTCTTTTTACTTTAGGGTGCCTTTAAATTAATCAGGGTGGGGGACTGTGTCAGGAGAGATGAGAGAGTGAAAGTTTTTTAAAAGCAAGCGAGAGAGGGCTGGAGTGGGGAGCAGACGTGCCCTGTGGCCAGTGTTCCCTCTCAGCTGAGTTAGTGTGAGCTAGCTCACAGTTTGGTAGCCTCCAGCTCACATATTTCTGTCTTAGGTCAGGAAGGAGGGCTCCAGAGCAAACTAATTTACACAGTAACCAAATTGCTCGCTCACAACTTCAATGCCGGTAGCTCACAAAATAAAATTTTTGCTCACAAGACTCCGCGGCCTAGAGAGACGCTGCTGGCAGGCAGAGCAGGGCAACAGGCAGATGGATATTCCAAATCGAGCTGGAGGCCAATAGCCCGGTGCTTCGCTAGGACTGCCCTCTCCGGGCTTCCTCCACATTCTGCATCCCAGCCCCTTTCGGAAGCTCCACCTCTCCCTGGAGAGAGCCGCCAGGGCTGGAGGAGCAGGTTCTTGTGCAGCCTTCCCAGGGAACTCCAGTTCCCCTCCTAGTGTGGAAGCTTGAAACGTGACGTTTAAAAGGTGTTTGGGGCGATTATGTTTCCTTTTTGGAATGGTATATGTCAACTGGAAAAGGCCTGGATATGTCACAGGATCCTCTCTCCAGGATCTTCAGGTACACGACGGAATAATCTGTGGGGTGGATCCTAAGCACATTGTTCAATGACAAAAGACCTTTCAGTCACTGAGAAAGGGAGAGCGCCCAGGATGTCTGTCCAATTCCCCCGCCCACTCCAGACTCTTTCCCCAGGGGGACACAGGGGGAGCAGGAAAGTAGAAAGGAGTTCATTTCTCCATATGCTGCTTTGACTGTGCTAGACAGGACCCACTCCTTTGATTTTAAAAGCAACAGAATCTGACAGTTCTCTCTGTTTTGGAAACACCTTAACTCTATGTTAGGCATGGGCAAGGAGAAAAACAACCCAGTTTGCTATAACTCTTGGATCTGGACTTTATCACAAGCCTTTATTCCAAGATACTATTTGATTTTAAACTGTCTTCGTCATTGTCATAGTCTTCATCATTGTCATGGTCTTTGTCATTGTCATAGTCTTCGTAATTCTCATAGTCTTTTGTCATAGTCTTCATCATTCTCATAGACTTCGTCATTGTCATAGCCTTCGTCATTGTCATAGCCTTTTGTGATCGTCTTTATCATTCTCATAGTCTTCGTCATTGTCATATTCTTAGTCATTGTCATAGTCTTTGTCATTGTCATAGTCTTTGTCATTATCATAGTCTTTTGTCATAGTCTTCATCATTGTCACTTTCTTCATCATTGTCATAGTCTTTTGTCATAGTCATCGTCATTGTCATAGTCTTCGTCATTGTCATAGTCTTCGTCATCGTCATAGTCTTTTCTCACAGCCTTCGTCATTGTCATAGTCTTTTCTCATAGTCTTCGTCATTGTCATAGTCTTTTGTCATAGTCTTCGTCGTTGTCATAGTCTTTTGTCAGTCTTCATCATTGTCATATTCTTAGTCATTGTCATAGTCTTTTGTGATAGTCTTCGTCATTGTCATAGTCTTTTGTCATAGCCTTCGTCATTATCATAGTCTTTTGTCATAGTCTTTGTGATTGTCATAGTCTTTTGTCAGTCTTCGTCATAGTCATATTCTTAGTCATTGTCATAGTCTTTTGTGATAGTCTTCATCATTTTCATAGTCTTTTGTGATAGTCTTCGTCATTGTCATAGTCTTTTGTCATAGCCTTCGTCATTGTCATAGTCTTTTGTCAGTCTTCGTCATTGTCATATTCTTAGTCATTGTCATAGTCTTTTGTCATAGTCTTTGTCATTGTCATAGTCTTTTGTGATAGTCTTCGTTGTTGTCATAGTCTTTTGTCAGTTTTCGTCATTGTCATATTCTTAGTCATTGTAATAGTCTTTTGTGATAGTCTTCGTCATTGTCATAGTCTTTTGTGATAGTCTTCGTCATTGTCATAGTCTTTTGTCAGTCTTCGTCATTGTCATAGTCTTTTGATATAGTCTTCGTCATTGTCATAGTCTTTTGTCATAGCCTTTGTCATTATCATGGTCTTTTGTCATAGTCTTCGTGATTGTCATAGTCTTTTGTCAGTCTTCGTCATAGTCATATTCTTAGTCATTGTCATAGTCTTTTGTGATAGTCTTCGTCATTGTCATAGTCTTTTGTCAGTCTTCATCATTGTCATATTCTTAGTCATTGTCATAGTCTTTTGTCATAGTCTTTGTCATTGACATAGCGATAGTCTTCGTCGTTGTCATAGTCTTTTGTCAGTCTTCGTCATTGTCATATTCTTAGTCATTGTCATAGTCTTTTGTCATAGTGTTCGTCATTGTCACAATCTTTTTTCATAGCCTTCGTCATTGTCATAGTCTTTTGTCATAGTCTTCGTCATTGTCATAGTCTTTTGTCATAGTCTTCGTCGTTGTCATAGTCTTTTGTTAGTCTTCGTCATTGTCATGTTCTTAGTCATTGTCATAGTTTTTTGTGATAGTCTTCGTCATTGTCATAGTCTTTTGTCATAGCCTTCGTCATTGTCATAGTCTTTTGTCATAGTCTTCGTCATTGTCATAGTCTTTTGTCATAGTCTTCGTCGTTGTCATAGTCTTTTGTCAGTCTTCTTCATTGTCATGTTCTTAGTCATTGTCATAGTTTTTTGTGATAGTCTTCGTCATTGTCATAGTCTTTTGTCATAGCCTTCATCATTGTCATAGTCTTTTCTGATAGTCTTCGTCATTGTCATTGTCTTTTGATATAGTCTTCATCATTGTCATAGTCTTTTGTCATAGCCTTCGTCATTATCATAGTCTTTTGTCATAGTCTTCGTGATTGTCATAGTCTTTTGTCAGTCTTCGTCATTGTCATATTCTTAGTCATTGTCATAGTCTTTTGTCATAGTCTTTGTCATTGTCATAGTGATAGTCTTCGTCGTTGTCATAGTCTTTTGTCATAGTCTTCGTCATTGTCATAGTCTTTTGTCATAGTCTTCGTCGTTGTCATAGTCTTTTGTCAGTCTTCTTCATTGTCATGTTCTCAGTCATTGTCATAGTTTTTTGTGATAGTCTTCGTCATTGTCATAGTCTTTTGTCATAGCCTTCGTCATTGTCATAGTCTTTTGATATAGTCTTCGTCATTGTCATAGTCTTTTGTCATAGCCTTTGTCATTATCATAGTCTTTTGTCATAGTCTTCGTGATTGTCATAGTCTTTTGTCAGTCTTCGTCATAGTCATATTCTTAGTCATTGTCATAGTCTTTTGTGATAGTCTTCGTCATTGTCATAGTCTTTTGTCAGTCTTCGTCATTGTCATATTCTTAGTCATTGTCATAGTCTTTTGTCATAGCCTTCGTCATTGTCATAGTGATAGTCTTCGTCGTTGTCATAGTCTTTTGTCAGTCTTCGTCATTGTCATATTCTTAGTCATTGTCAAAGTCTTTTGTGATAGTCTTCGTCATTGTCATAGTCTTTTGTCATAGCCTTCGTCATTGTCATAGTCTTTTGTGATAGTCTTCGTCATTGTCGTAGTCTTTTGTCATAGTCTTTTGTCGTAGTATAGTACTGGCAGCTGAGGAAGATACAGAAAAATGAAATGTGAGCATTGCTGGACAGGCTCCATCTGAGCGATCTGCTCTCACACTAACACATTCAGGTGCTATAGCAAAAAGCAGATTATTCCCCCCGTTCTCTTGAGAGACTTAAACATAAACACCATATATGTTCAGTCAAATGTCAGCAAGTTGACAATACTGATCGAGACACCAGTCATTCTTAAGATCTGTTGAGAACCAGAGGAAAACACTAGGAAACGTTGATGATTACGATTAAGCCCTTCACTACACAAAGGAGTCCCAGAGCGGCTTACAAACTCCTTTTCCCTTCCCCTCCCCACAACAGACACCCTGTGAGGTAGGTGGGGCTGAGAGAGCTCCTGACAGAAACTGCTCTTTTTTCAAGGACAGCAGTGCCAGCCAGAGCTTGTGACTGGCCCAAGGTCACAGCAGCTGCGAGTGGAGGAGCGGGGACTCAAACCCGGTTCTCCCAGATAAGAGTCCACACACCTAACCACTACACCAAACTGGCTCTCCTGGGTGGGTATTCTGCAGCCTGGACTCCTGGCCCATCAGCCTCTGGTCACAGGACAGCAGCTGACTCCTGGAGGAAATCACCCTGGGAGAGATCACCGTTGTTTTCAGCACAGCAAGAGCTCTGCTGGATCCACGATGGTGTTTTAGCCACAGGAAATCTCCCTCCAGCATTTAAACCTGCCTGGGCTCCTTGCCTGCCCTTCTCCAGCCATCTCACAACTGTGGAACAGCCAGAGAAGGCTGGGCAGAGACAGGGCAGGCAGCTTAAATGCCTTCCTTTCCCTCCCTGGACTTGGGGAAGGAAAGAGAGGCATTGAAACGTGCCTGCCCGGTGTTTCCCTTCCCTCCCTGAGTGTCTCTGCTGTGGCGGAGAGGCTCAGGGAGGGAAGGAGGAATGTTCCCCTGCCTTCCCTTGGCTTCCGCAGCCACACCGCACAGACGGGCCAGCTGGGAAGCCAAGGGCAGCCGCGGGAACACGCCTGGGCTCCGGGGGCAGTAAGAGAAGGGAAGGCAGAGAGAGGTCGGTTTCACTCCCACCACCTGTCCGCTGTGATGTTGAAATGGCAGAAAGCTAGAAATTGAGGAAGGAAGCCCCAGGGGGAGGGAAGCTGGCATTTGGCTCTTGAGAGTCAAAAAAGACAAATAAATACCAATAAGGCACACCCCTAGTCATTCCTTTTGTCTTCTCGATATTCGCCTTGGCACGTTCTGGGGCGTCGATGGAGCAACCCCAGAACGACCCCTCAGCGACGTTTAACGCCGTGAGTTTTATTTATCCATATTTTATCTATACTTTCGATTTATATTCCACCTCCCCGCATGGGCAGGCTCAGGTTGGCTTACAATAGGTTAAAAAATAACAGGATAAATACAGAAAAAATGGTGAGAGAGCGTTGACATTGGGGCCTGGAAAGCGTTCCAAGGCCCCCGGGGACATCCTCCAGTCACCCTGAAGTGGGAACCCCTGCTGTGGCCGCAACGGTCCTCTGTGCCCCTTGAAGCCTCTCCCGACCAGGGGTGTGGTTTCTACTGGGGGCAGGAGGCTTGGTCTTGCCAAGGGTACTTCCAGAGCAGTCGGCGGGGAGGTGAGTGGGAAGAGAGTTGTTATTGTTATGTTGTCCACTTTCTTGGAAGGCTCTGAAGTTTTGTTGCCAACTTTGCCAGAAGGTTTCGCTCCCCGTTTATCAGCAGGCCTTGATGTCTTCTTCTCTGGTTTGTCATTGGACTTCGCTCCGGATGGAATAATTGGCGGTAGCTTTTCTACCCTGGGTGTTCTACTAGACCGAGGGGCAGGTGTTCCCTGCAGCCAGAAATTAGTTGTGTCTGTGTCTGAATGGTCACGTGCTTGGCTCTTTGCAGCCCAATTTGCTGCTCCAGATCGTGGCCGTTTCTTACTTTGCTGGCCTAGAATTAAAAAAACACAGCAGGTTATGAACTTTCAAACTGCCATAAGCAATAGTCAGCTCAAGCTGCCTTAACCCTCTGTGTTGTGGAGTGCTGACACACTTGATCTCCGCCTCTGAGTGAGTGTTTGGCTCTGGAGCCCAAAGGAAAAGAAAACAAAAACGTAGAAAGATGAGGCAGGACCGTCTTTGCCACATATCTCCCTTGAGCCTCTGTAGAGGAGGTATGTGGAGGAAGACCATTGTTGATCCAAGGAGACAGGGGTGACCACAAGTGTGTGTGTGTGTGTGTGTGTCTAGATGACAGCACCAGGCCAGAAGGGGTTAACGGTGCCAGTTTTTCCTTCTGAAGCAACTGCACCTGGTGCAAGCTGGTACATTTATAAGGCGGCCGACGTTTGTAGAGCTTCTTAAGAAGGGGGGCTGAAGGAGAAGGTAGATGGCATTTGGAGGCCTGATTGATTTACCATTTTGGAAAGAGAGGTGTGCTGATGCAGAAGCCACAGACAAAAGAACATCCTAGGCGAGGGGCCACTCCATCAGCTCTTCCTGAGGAGGGGAGATGATTGTATGCGATTATTCCCCGCCTGGTGGAATGCTCCGCCGGAAGACATCTGTGCCCTGTGGGAGTTGTTATCATTCCGCAGGGCACGCAAGGCAGAGATGTTCCACCAGGCCTTTGGTTGAGGACAGTGTCAGGCTGTTGTTGGCACTCTTAGAGAATTCCCCATCCCTCATAACCCTTCCCCCAAGGAGGCTGGGGAGCTGGAATTCCTTCCGCCATCCCATAGGCTGTATGTCTACTGTTCTTACTTATTGGTAACTATTAGGTTATTTTAACTTAGTTTTAAATTGAGATTTGTACATTATTTTGTGGTAAGATGCCCAGAGCCCTGTTTCTAGGGAAAGGCGGCCTAGTAAATCTAATTTAATAAATAAATAAAGTAGTTCTAAGAATGCCCTACCTGCCATGATGGTTAGAAAAAGAAAATTCCAGTTAATGCTCTTCAATACCCTGTTTCTCAATATTGTTGAAGGCTGTTTGTCTCTCACTGTTCAGGAGAGCTGCCCGGCAAGGACTGCACCACTCACGTGCTATGCAGCAGGATTTAGCAACTGAAGGATGATGAGGCAAGAATGTTGATTGTCATCCCCATGGTAACCGTGCAGCCAGTGACGCAGACCAAGAAGAAACTTTGGACAAGCTGGTGACGATGAAAGTGGACGTCATCATGGCGTGCCGAAGGAGGGACGGGGGCTGCGAGCGAGAAAGCGAGAATCTCAGGGAAGGCTGACGGGATTTGTCCGTCTGCCTGGTCGAGAGTCGGCCCCTGTTCCCGGTTGTTGGCCATCCGGAGGAACTGCTTGGCCACTGTGTGAGAAGGGATGCTGGACTACTGTTTCCTCCCCCCGCCCCAGTTAAACCCAAACAGGTGGCAACCAGAAACCCAGCTTGTCACTCTTTTGCTTGAAGCTTGAAACGTGACGTTTAAAAGGTGTTTGGGGCGATTATGTTTCCTTTTTGGAATGGTATATGTCAACTGGAGAAGGCCTGGATATGTCACAGGATCCTCTCTCCAGTATCTCCAGGTACACGACGGAATAATCTGTGGGGTGGATCCTAAGCACATTGTTCAACGACAAAAGACCTTTCAGTCACTGAGGAAGGGAGAGCGCACAGGATGTCTGCCCAATTCCCCTGCCCACACCAGACTCTTTCCCCAGGGGGACACAGGGGGAGCAGGAAAGCAGAAAGGAGTTCATTTCTCCATATGCTGCTCTGACTGTGCTAGACAGGACCCGCTCCTTTGATTTTAAAAGCAACAGAATCCGACAGTTCTCTCTGTTTTGGAAACACCTTAACTCTATGTTAGGCATGGGCAAGGAGAAAAAAAAACCAGTTTGCTATGACTCTTGGATCTGGACTTTATCACAAGCCGTTATTCCAAGATACTATTTGATCTTCGACTGTCTTCGTCATTGTCATAGTCTTCATCATTGTCATGGTCTTTGTCATTGTCATAGTCTTTTGCCATAGTCTTCGTCATTCTCATAGTCTTCATCATTGTCATAGTCTTCGTCATTGTCATAGCCTTCATCATTGTCATAGTCTTTTGTCATAGTCTTCGTCATTCTCATATTCTTCGTCATTGTCATAGTCTTTTGTCATAGTCTTCATCATTGTCACAGTCTTCGTCATTGTCATAGTGGCTAATGTACACCTAATGTAACTGTCAGTCAAGTCTGTGAGGAGCATTTGACATACATCTGACGTATACAACAATGTCAGCACATTCTTTCTCTCTCTAGGGTCAAGGAAAGCTGGGTTAAGCTAGGATGACTAAGGAAGTCCCAGGAAGCTAGGTTCAGATACTCAGTCATTTTAGAATTTGGTAGTGACTCCTGACTTCTGCAATGTATGAACATTCCCAGAAGGCAAACGTCATGTGAGGTGAAAATCATGTGCAGGGTTATCAGTACCCGAAGGCCACAGCAGGGCCCTGAAGCCTCCTGAGGAACAGAACCACAGATTCAACTACAGAGGCTAATTACTATAGAAATTAAAGTCACAGAGGTGTAACAGAGGACCAAGGCTCACTAATAATAATTTATTTATTTATCATTCGATTTCTAGGCCGCCCTCCCCACGAGTGGGCTCAGGGTGGCTAACATCCAGGCACGCATGCCAAATACATAAAAACAAGATAAAACACATGATTTACAGTAATTACAATAAAGTGCTTCAAGATGGTTGCATATGGTAGTCTTCAGATTAAAGATGGTATCCAAAGGATATTCAGTCAGATCTCAGCTCAGTGGTATTCATGCGCCATAGTGCTGCAGTTTGGTCATCACAGGGCCATCCCCATACCCCACTGTTTCCAACTCATTGGTGGTGGTGATAGTGGCAGAAGAGTTCCATCTTGCAGGCCCTGCAGAACTGTACAAGGTCTCGCAGGGCCCTGATCTCCTCCGGGAGCTCATTCCACCAGGTAGGAGCCGCCACCGAAAAGGCCCTGGCCCTAGTAACAGCAAGCCTGGTATCCTTAGGGCTGGGGTCACCAGCAGATGTTGCAACCCTGACCGTAGTGCCCTTTGGGGCATATATGGGGAAAGGCGGTCCCTCAGGTATGTCGGACCCTGGCCATACTGCACTTTCAATCCACTTTGAATGCCCTTTAGAGATGGTTTGCAAGTGGATTTTGCCATTCCACACAGTAGAATTCAGTTGTGAAGTGCATCAGAAATGAGTTGGAAGTGCACTGTTCAGCGTGAGTGAAAGTTCCCCATGATACATAAGAACCTTGCGCATGTACAAGAACTCCATGCATAGCTTCAAGGCTTCCTTCCACCATCAATCCTCTGTTCCCCCCCCTAAAACCCTAGTGTTTGGGACTATCATGACAGCCACATCAATAATGGCCAAAGTCTTCACCCGGGAGGACTGGAGTCTTAACTCCCAGACAAAGCAGCTCAGCTGGAGGGAACCTGGAACCTCCAAGATGAAGGACATTAGAACCAACACTACCACCCCTGACAGTGCAGCATAGGCTGTAGAGATCACAGTAGAAGTCTCTTGGAGACTTCCGTTAACCAACTGAAGGATTGCCGGCTGGCAGAGTAGCACCTCAGACTGTCAAACAAAAATACTCAGGCACAAAAGGAGCCCACTGGGAGAGGTGCTTGTAACACCCAGCCTGGAGTGGGGAGGGTACAGTTGCCAGCCCCAGGTGAGGAAATACCTGGGGATTTTGAGGGTGGAGCCTGAGGGGATGGTGTTTGGGGAAGGGGAAGGGATTCAATGGGGTAGAATGCCATAGAGTCCATCTTCCAAAGTGGCTATTTTCTCCCGGTGAATCAATCTCCATTGCCTGTAATCCCAGGAGATCGCCAGCCACTGCTTGGAGGCTGGCAACCCTAGAAGTGGGTCTCAGAAGTGGGAGAAAGTGAAATGTGCCACAGGCACACATTTATTTATGCATCTGGAGAGAAATATAAATTCTCATGCAGGCTACAGAGAATGTAGAGTCAGTCTCTCTGTACTCACATGATGCTCTTTTGTTGTTGTTTCTTTCTCAATAAGCATATGTCTCAGGGAATAAGAATTTCAGAAAAGCTTCATTTGAGAAAATGGTTTTTTCTGCCTCTTGCAAATGTTGCGATACAATCATCTGGTAACAGCAGATTTCAATCTGGAATGTGATACATTGGGTTGGGTCCAGCCAGCTTTGTACTGAATCTCACCCAGTTGTGTTCCATTCTACAGCCTCTGTCCTACTTGGCCTTTGGGGTAGGTAGCCTGTCTGGATGGTCAAAGAAGAGCCTTCCTTCTTTTACCGCCACCAGGAAAGCTGGGTGGATCCAACCCATTGCCTAAGGCAGGGGTTCCGAACCTTTTTGAGCCTGCAAGCACCTCTGGAATCCTGACACAAAGTGGTGGGTGCAGCCACAAAATGGCTGTGGCAGGAGGCGGAGCCAGACACAAAACAGCTTCTGCAGGAGGCAGAGCCAGACACAAAATGGCTGCTGCAGCTTCCCTTCAATCACACACCTTGTGGTGTGGTGGCAGCAGCTGCCAAAACAACTTTTTAAAAAAGTCTGCACTGCCAACCGTATCTCCAATTTCCAGTCGGAAGACTTGCTGGGCAAAAGCCCCACCCAGCCCCGCTCACTGCCCAAACCACTCAGTGGGCACCAGGAAAGGTGTCAGCAGGCAACAGGGCACCCACGGACACCACGCTGGGGACCCCGGCCTAGGCTGAAACCTAGACTTCATCTCATGCAGGCCTGAGAAGCTGCCTGTAATCATTAGTTGTTGTAGATTTTCTGGGTTGTGTGGCCGTGGTCTTGGCATTGCAGGACCTGACATTTCGCCAGCACCTGTGGCTGGCATCCTCAGAGGTATAACACAGAATGATGGAGTACTCTCTGTGTCAAGCTGAGAAGAAAAATGGTAGGCAGGTAATTTATATCTACTCAAGAAGGTGGGGTAGGGCTGAGTCATTATCTTGTAGGAGTTCCCCAGGCTGTGACATGCTAATGGAGAAGTTTTCCTGAGGAGGTTCTTTTGCATATAGATTGTCTGTTAAAATTCTAATCGTATCTGTAGTGCTGTTGTCAGATGTAGAGCAGTTTGTGTTTTTCAGGACAGGAAACCATGCCCTATGCCTCCGAGGATGCCAGTCACAGCTGCTGGCGAAATGTCAGGTACTACAATGCCAAGACCACAGCCATACAGCCTGGAAAATCTACAACAAATGAACTCCAGCCATGAAAGCCTTCAACAACATATTGCCTGTAATCAGTTGGAATAAGACTAGACACCAACGAAGAAAGAAAAGGGTTTTTAAAGATCCTTCGTGCACCCTGGAGAACATGACATGAGACCTCGGGCTATCAATCGTGTGAGGCAGCTGAAACCAGGATCATGACCTACTTTTGGAAATTCAGCCGCTCCAGTTTGGCTGTGAGTGAACCGAATTGGTAGCATTCTTGACCAGGAACATTGTTTTAATCACAACAGAGGATCAAAGCAATTTGGCGGGCGGGAGGGGGAGGGGGGTAGAGAAGTGGCCCAGCAAAGTTTTAGGCATTTTTTCCAAACAACAGTTCTCCAGACATTTTTAAACATTGTGGATTAAAGCCTGGGGATAAATGCTTGACCTATGACTAGAATGCCTATTTGCTGCACTAAAAGGGATGTTTAGAGAACACTTGAACAATATTAAAGTATGTGAACTCGAGCTTGTTTACTAACAACTTATACTAACAAATGGGATGCATGAACTAATATGACAGAGAAGTGTAGAAAGCTAAACAAAAATGGGTGAGGCTTTGGAGAGCCATTTTCTTATGTTCCCTTTGGGGGTAAATATTTGTCCCCTTGGAGACCTGCTCTTAATGTCCTACAATTGCCTAAACTTTGCTTTTGGCATTTGTTTCTGTTAAAAAAAAAAAAGTTGTTATACAAGCTGATGTTTTGAAACAGAAATATCATTGGGAACCCAGGAGCCATTGCAAAAGGGCAGAGAACACACACAAATGGGCTCTTTTTGTAGCAGGAACTCCTTTGCATATTAGGCAACACATCCCTAATGTAGCCAATCCTCCAAGAGCTTACAGTAGCCCCTGTAAGAAGAGCTCTCTAAGCTCCTGGAGGATTGGCTACATTAGGGGTGTGTCGCCTAATATGCAAAGGAGTTCCTGCTACAAAAAGAGCCCTCTGTGCGTGTACACAGGCTGGTATCCTGCCTTAGGGTGGCAGAACTCCATTGGAGGAAGAGTCACTTACACTGGAGGAAGTCTTCCTAAGCTAGAGAGAGGTTTCCAGCTTTGCTAAGTGGAGTGGTACAATATGGGCCATTATGTTCTGGACTCCCTATGTACATACATGCCGTCAATTTGTAACCTACTTATGGGGACCCCAGCAAGGGTCTTTCAGGGCAAGTGAGAAGCAGAGCTGGCTTGCCTCTGTCTTCTTCTGCAGAGACCTTGATGGTCTCCTTCCCTGCTTAGCTTCTGAGATGTGATGGGATTGGGCTATACTGTGCCACCTTCCCTCCCTGGACTTCCTAACGGACCACCTATATATCTGGCCAACTGCCTAGCTCTACAGACGGTTCTGTCGTAGGCTTCAGTTGCCTTGGCCACTAATCCTGGTACAGCGAAGATCTCTACTGTGATGGGTCAGCGGGACCTCAAGGCAGCCTGAGGTCCAATCTGAACCACACACACACAACCACCACACAATGCCTCTCACTCTCTTATTTATTTATTTATTTATTTCATATTTATAGCCTGCCCTTCCTGCAAGTGGGCTCGGGGTGGGTAACAACATCCAGTAGTACAAAAAATAAAGTTAAAATTGAAACACAGTACTATACATTAAAATGGTGGTCACGGCCCAAGAATGGAATTGGCTGGTTGTGAGGGATTCCTGGGCTCTCTGATAACACATAATTGATAGGCAGCTGTTAGTAAATGGGTGACAACAACCTCAGGGAGGCCATACTCAGATGCCCGCTGCTTCACCCAAAGGCCTGGTGGAGCAGCTCTGTCTTACAGGCCCTGTCGACCTATGACAGAAATAAGAGAGGCTGAGAACTACTCAGTGATGCTGGACTGCCAGAATCCAAGGAAAATCGGCTCATTTGAGCTGTAGTGCTGGAGAAGGCTTCTGCACATTTCTTGGACAGGAAAGGTGACAAACAAGCAAGTATTGGAGCACATAAAACCAGACATATCATTGGAAGAAAAAATCGTAAAACTGCAACTGACTTATTTCGGCCATGTCATGTGGAAGAACTCACTAGAAAAAGCAATTATGCTTGGATTGGTTGGCGGCAAAAGGAAACCAAGCCGCCAAAGAACACGGTGGCTAGACACCATAAAAGTCGACACCAGCCTGAGCATGGAATGACTCAAAGAAACAGTACAAGATTGGAAAACTTGGAGAGAACTAGCCCATAGAATCGCCAAGAGTTGGACACGACTGAATGGCTAACGACAACAACAAAGCAAGAGACTGGACCTTCAGTAGAGCTGCTTCATTATCTAGGTGGTTACCCAAACTCAGGCTTTTGCTGAAACAACTTCCTTTGTTCCTGTGGGCCTGTACTGAGAGCTGTTCAAGGTCCTATCCTGCCCAACCCAGCCCTAGCTAACTGGATGCTGGATCCTCCTTGCTACCTTTTGCTAAACTTGCACCAGTAATGCTAGAGATCAGCTTCCTATATGCCTTACTCAGCATCTTGCAGGCCTGCAACTTTGCTGGAACAGGACACCCACACAGTGACTCTTGGCCTGTTTAGTTAAATGGACCCAAGTCTTTTTTGCTTCATAGAAAAAGCACTTGTTTGTCCCCTGCTGGGGGGAAAAATTGCTATAGTTACGGTGAGACTTAAAAAGGAAATCACTAACCGCAACATACACTCTTCAGCCCAATGTTTGGTTTTTACAACGTAATTTCAAATATTTCCAAAAGCGGGTCTTTAAGCCTTACAGGGAATCCTGCCCCCAACACTAACATCTGAAATGGCGCCCCTAGCAAAAAGCATTCAAGGGTCTTAAAAGCAAATATTTGGTTTCTTCCAAAATAAAACACATTAAGAGAATCCAGATGTTTGGATAAAAGGAATGCTATTTACATAGGTTTACAAATGCCTGGGATAGCAGAGAAAATAATGCAGTCCTCTCATAGGCTCGTCATTGAAATGGAATGGGAGAATTATGTGGTGTGTTTCTGAAGACTGAGGTTCAATAGAGATACCTTAATTTTCCAGAAACAAACTCTTATGTCAATGTTTTTATAAGCCCAAAGAGTGGACATGTGCTCTTTTCAAAACAGCCATTACTGTGACCCAGCCATGGGGCTTCTAGGGACGGCGGCAATCTCATGCTCAATGTGCACGGCTTTCTTTGAACAAGGGAATCCCGTTCTCATTTCATTTCAGCATATAGACCCACATACAGTCATATTATTAAATTTTACTTTTAACACCATTTTTTTCTTGCATCGTAGCTGCATTCTGTATCATGTCAAATGTTCTATGCTCATGTCAGATGTCTGGGATCCTGGTCCTGATACACTGTTTATTAGATGTCCCATCCTATTGATTACCGTGGTTTATGCCATATAATCTGCCTTGAGTCTCAGTGAAAAGGCGGACTAAAAATATAGTAAACAAATAAATAAAAATAAATACATAGCTGAAGTGCAACTGGTAATCTTTCACACACTGATTGATTGATTGATTGATTGATTGATTGATTGATTGACTGGATGTATACCCTGCCCTCTCCACCAAAGCCAGCTCAGGGTAGCTTACATAAAAGTGTTAGATGAAGCTAATAATTTAAGAACAAAGGAAAATCTAAAGTCAAACAATATAAATCTCTCTTGGCGGGAGACTACCCAGTTGCAATCAAGATTTGTGAAAGATAAAAAAAACCCTGGTTTCTACACAGAGAAAACAGACCTAGACAAATTATGGTTGTCAACCAGTGATAAGTTGATACAGAAGTTATATAGTTATTTTTTAGATGATTATATGCAAGATGAGTTAGTAAAAACCTCTATGATATCGTGGATGAGAGATATAGGTTATAATATCCAAACTGATGACTGGCTAAGAATTTGGAAAGTGATGAAGTATGTAAAGGCAGTTCCATATAGAGAAAATATTTACAAATTATTCTATAGATGGTTTTGGACACCTGACAAGATTGCTAAAAGTTATAAGGTTATATCTAGAAATTGTTGGAGGTGTAATACTAATGTTGGTACATTTTTCCATATGTGATGGAAGTGTGGAAAAATACAAAAGTTTTGGCACAATATTAATAAGATGATAAGAGAAATTACGAATATTGACTTAGAACTGTTACCAGAAACATACCTGTTGAATAGTATACGCGAAGGTTTTGAGCAAAAAGATGTATGTTTAATAACCCATATACTTACTGTGGCCAGAATATTAGTAGCTAAATATTGGAAGTCAGAGGAGCTGCGGTGGCTCAAGTGGTTAAGACGCTGAACTGCAGGCTGTGGAAGGTCAGTAGTTCAGCAGTTCGAGACCCGGGTGCCGCATGACGGGGTGAGCTCCTGTTTCTAGTTCCAGCTCCTGCCAACCTAACAGTTCGAAAGCAAGAAATTGCAAGTAGATAAATAGGTACCACTTTGGTGGGAAGGTAACAGCGTTCCGTGCGCCTTGGTGTTTAGTCATGCCGGCCACATGACCACGGAAACGTCTTCGGACAGCGCTGGCTCTTCGGCTTTGAAACGGAGATGAGCACCGCAACCCTAGAGTCGGATTCGACTGGCTTTCGAGCAAGGGAACCTTTACCTTTACCTATTGGAAGTCAGATGGATTACCAGTAAGAGATGAACTAATTAAGAAACTAATAAAGACTGCAGAAATTGACAAATTAAGTATGATATTGCAAGGGAGAGATGGAAAGTGGTTCCAGGAACGATGGGATAGAGTTTATAAATGGTTAGAGTCAAAATGTGTACAGTTGACTCCGAAACTAGACTATGTATCATTGTGTAAACAGAAGATATTGATGTATTCTTAAAAATATAAATAAAATGGTTAAAAAAAAGTGTTAAAACAGTTTAAAAACACATAAAATCTAAAGTGCAATGCATACATATATTCCTATGCAACAGCAGCCATAATCCAATGTTTTCACAACAGGAGTCAGCTAGGACAGACTTAGCAAACAATTCCAGGGAGGCTCCAAGATATCAGGACGTTAAGTGTGGTCAAAGACCTGGTGGAAGAGCTCCCTCTTTCAGGCCCTGCAGAATTGAAGTAAGTTCCGCAGGGCCCTGGTGTTCTCAGGGAGCTCATTCCACCAGCACGGCGCTGCCATGGAAAAGGCTCTAGCCCTGGTAGTGGCCACTCTGGCCTCTTTAGCGCCAGGGAACACTAGGAGGTTTTGTGTCCCTGAATGCAGTGCTCTCTGGGGAACTGGCTCCCTGCCGCCACCCACCCCACTGATGCTCCTCTCTCTTGGCCTGCTTGAATCTTGGAGGGGTTTTCCTCCAAGCCAGTTTGGTGTAGTGGTTAAGTGCGTGGACTCTAATCTGGGAGAACCGGGTTCAATTCCCTACTCCTCCACTCACAGCTGCTGGATGACCTTGGGCAAGCCACAGTTGTGTCAGAGCTGTTCTTGAAAAAGAGCAGTTTCTGTCAGAGCTCTCTCAGCCCCACCTACCTCACAGGGTGTCCGTTGGGGGAGGGGAAGAGAAAGGAGTTTGTAAGCCACTCTGAGACTCTGGGTGATTTCCCACTAAAGCTGCCTCGGGGTTGCGCCGCCGTTTGCCCCGATACTATTAGTCAATTTCACACCCGAAGCCGTGGGGCTGCATTTTGACCCGCGGCTCGCCCGATTTCCCCCGCAGTTTCGTAATCCTGTTTTTTTGAGGATTACGAAACTGCGGGGAATCGGGCGAAGCCGCGGGTCAAAATGCAGCCCCGCGGCTTCGGTGTGAAATTGACTAATAGTATCGGGGCAAACAGCGGCGCAACCCCGAGGCAGCTTTAGTGGGAAATCACCCTCTGAGTGAAGGGAGGGGTATAAATCCCATCTCCTCCTCCTCCTCCTCTTCTTCTGTACACTGCCACCAGCAGGTTGATTTAGGAATTACCTGCCAAGAGAACCAACCCTCTGGCTCCCCTGCTGCATTGCCATTTAAAGGCGCCACCTAGTACCCATGTGTCCAGCTACCCAGTGACTGGTTACCACAGGGTATGCTTACCACATTTATGCACTCCCGAGGAATTACAAGAGAAATGTGGACAGTCACGACCTTGTCTAGAAACAAATACTGAGAAAATAGTTGTGAGAGTCTGACCCACAAACCAAGATGGTCAGCAAGACTTACAAGGGAAAATATATTCCAAATACTGTTGCTAATTAACACTACGTAACAATGAACAAATTCCATCAAATCATAAGAAAATCCTTGTATAGGAATATATCAACGCCGTCTCCGGATTTTATAACAGCAATGTTTCAAAAAATGGATCTTCCTCAGGAAGTATTCTATAAAATGGTATTCTATAAAATAGTACAAGATGGCACCTGGTATTTTTGGCCACTGTGTGCCAGAGTGTTGGACTAGATGGGCCATTGGCCTGATTCAGCATTGGCTTCTCTTATGTTCTTATGTAGCTTTCTTGCTCACAAAGTGCTATCACAGAACCAGGAATAATATAATGCATTTAGTAGCAGGACACTGATCTGAAAACTATTCAGGCTGCGAACATGCTACTCAGTTTCTGACGGATCCCGAACAACCAACTGTCTCCCTTCTCCTGGTGCCCATTTTGAATAGTGTGTTTGAAGAGTGGAGGTCTCTGTGTGAAAAACAACTACCAGCATTTAAAATAGCAGAGCTTCAAGCTTTAAAATAAAATGCTTTTCTCTGCAACAACCACTCCCCTATGCTTGACAGGATGAAGGTTCGGGCACTGATAGCCAGGACTGAGAGAGTTCTTTCCCTATGCACTTGGATCAGACAACTCAAATGGTTTGGTTTGGTTTCCTCTTCCTGTCTCAAGATACTTCCGGTGCCTGTCAATTAAATTGATTTAACCACCAGGCCTCACTAAACTGGCCACCTCAGTTAGGGCCTTACCAGGCTACCCTAACCAGAACTAGTTGGGGATTCCCTACTTCCTTCCCAGAGTTGACATCTGATTTCCAGTCACCTCAGCCTTTGAGGTAAAGATTTTTTAAAAATTTAAAATATTTATATGGCCAGGACTCGAGGCAGGTGACAACCAGTGCTCCCTCTAAACTGAGTTAGTGTGAGCTAGCTCACAGTTTTTTAGCCTCCAGGTCACACATTTTTGGTCTTTGCTCAGGAAGGATGGCTCCGGAGCAAACTAAGGACAAAAAAAGAGGGGGAGGGGGAAAAAACCCTGAACCTAAAACCTGGAATCCAGAACCTGACAAAGGTTAGTCAAATGTAGGAAAGGGGGCCAATGTTAAAAACTTGATAAAGGAAATATAAAAATACATGTATTCATTGATCACAACTTTAAAAATATATAAGGGCCCAGTCACACGTTATGTATAAATAACAAACAATAAAACACAAGGGCTTGTAAATCTGACCTGACGCGTTTCGGCCTACATAGGCCTTCCTCAGAGGTCAATAGTGAGGAACATATTGGCTATTATAAAAACATATAGTACAATCATATACCTACAGGGCATAAATACAATAAGGACCAGAAGCAAGTTGTTTCAAGATAACCCACCAGGCATAGAGCAAGAAAATACAAATGAGGCCTCTATTAGTGCAATCACATGCCCAGTGGTTCTCAGATATAAACTTCTGGTCCAGGAAACACCTTCCTATGATTGTAGAGCCAAATAATCCTGAAGCAAAGAGCAGTTGTCACCACAGCTTAGAGGGAGCATTGGTGACAACTACAACTTATTCCGGCCCCACCCGGCAGAAGGCCAACAGCCGTAATGCCGGGAGCCGCCTTTGCCCCCTCTGAAGGCAGAGACAGGTGGGGATGCTGAGTCACAGCGTCCGGGCTCAAGGGGGGTGGAGCTGGCGCTCTAATGGCCAGCTCCGCTCCCTCCCCTCTTCAGTTGCCAACTTTTCTTCTGGCCCACCCTCCCACCCTGATCACTGTAGAGGCTTGCTGGTCGCCCGTTTGCAGGGGGCCGGGTCGGAATTTTTTCATCCCTGGCTGATTGGCTGTGGCCGGGGGTGTTTTTTGCCTACCTTGTATAGTTAGTCAGCGGGTGGTGGGATTGGCATGGGGTGGTGCCTTGTTTTAGGCTGGTCACTTTAGTTGGTGG
>JAPDNY010000011.1:15919718-15939718 GCA_029375565.1 Gekko gecko
TACCTCACGGGGTCATTGTGAGGATCTAATGGAGAAGAGGTGAACGATGTAAGTTTCTGAGGAGAAAGGTGGGGAACATATAAATAAATATAAATAAAAACAGGGCTCTTTTTGTAGCAGGAACTCCTTTGCATATTAGGCAACACATCCCTAATGTAGCCAATCCTCCAAGAGTTTACAGAGCTCTTCTTACAGGGGCTACTGCAAGCTCTTGGAGGATTGGCTACATTAGGGGGGGTGTTGCCTAATATGCAAAGGAGTTCCTTAATGTAACCAATCCTCCAAGAGCTTACAGTAGCCCCTGTAAGAAGAGCTCTGTAAGCTCTTGGGGGCTTGGCTACATTAGGGGGGTGTCGCCTAATATGCAAAGGAGTTCCTGCTACAAAAAGAGCCCCGTATATTTCTCCTTATATATAATTGTCACTTGGGTCCGTAAGATTCCATGCGCTCCCATTGGCTGTAAAATGCCTTCCCTCAGTCATTGGCCCATCAGCCACCACTCAAGAGTACCCGCGTGCCATTGGCCAGGTGCTGGGTCTGCTCCTCTTCCCCACCCACTCCCCCTTCAGACAGATTTGCATGTCAGATTAACTGGCAGGCAGCTCTCTCTCCTGAGGAAGACAGTTCTCTTGACTCCTGTGAGGGACTGTCCCCTCAGTGGCTGTTGGTAGGCAACCAAGTTTGGTTCTGTGAGTAAAAAAACAAAGGACTTTCAGCATAACCCCCCTCCCCCGCCCATAACCCCCTCCCCAGTGGCCACTTTCCTGTCAGAATAAATGGAAAAAGGCTCTTTCTCCTGCTTAGCTTCAGCATGGCTGGCTGGCTAACGAGGTGGGCCAGCGACCATCAGACCATTTTCTTCAACTCCCCGCTGTGCGGCTGACTTTCCCCTAGGGCTGCCAATCTCCAGGTGGGACCTGGAGATCTCCCACTGTTACAATTGACCTCCAGATGACAGAGATCAGTTCCCTGGAAGAAAATGGTTGCTTTGGAGGGTAGACTCTATGGTATTATACCCTACAGAGTCCTTCCACACACACCCCAAATGCTGCCTCCACAGGATTCACCCCCCCAAATCTCCAGGTATTTCCCTAATCAGAGTTGGCACCTGTACTTTCTCCTCTGTCAGTAAAAGGCCCTTTCCACACCTATGTTGGCCTTTGGGAGAAAACTCATTGGGCCCAGTCCTGATCGGGTTGCCAACTCCAGGTGGGCAATTCCTGGAGATTTGAGGGATGGCGCCTGGAGAGGGTGAGGTTTGAGGAGGGGTGGCACCTCAGACAGGTACAATGCCATAGACTCCACCCTCCAATCCAGCCATTCCCTGATGGGGAACCATTGTTGCCAATCTCTAGGTGGGGGCTGGAAATCACTCAAAATTACAACTGCTCTGTAGGGGGGAGGGGGAGGAGATGGAAAACTAAAGGTAGGTTGATCGTTGGCTGGGGGGAGATAGGGTTGTCAACTCCAGATTGGGAAATTCCTGGAGATTTGAGGGGTCGAACCTGGAGAGGGTGAGTGTTGAGGAGGGGTGGGACCTCAGACAGGTACAATGCCATAGACTCCACCCTCCAAACCAGCCACTCCTTCCTGGGGAACCACTGTTACCAATCTTGGGGGTGGACTGGAGATCACTCAAAATTACTACTGCTCTTCAGGTAGCAAAGATCAGTTCCTCTGGAGAAAATGGTGGACTCTGTCATTATACCCTGCTGAGATAGCCACAGCAAATTGTCACTGAGCACCCAAAGCTGGAGCACTCTCCCAGAGCCTCTTTCTAGAGCCCGTTGTATTTATTTCCACAATGGGCCTTATTCCTAGTAAATATATAAATAAATGTAACAGTACTAATGTAACAGTACTGCAGTCTTAGTGGAACTTAAAGCAGATCAGGACAAATACTCAGTTTACTTTTTATCTTAACAAATCTGGCCATACGATACATTCAAGGGTTTTTTTTCTTTTGCTTTTGTTAAAGAACTTAAAATAATTGATCTAATTTTACTCAGTTCACGTTCAGCAGGAGAGGCAAGATATTTAAGCACTGGTGAGTGTGGAAAACTGGAGGTAGTCTATATAACTCAACATTTGTATATGTTTGCTCTTGCTCCGGAGTTTCTAAACGTTTTCCAAAGGTTATGCTACGAACAATAGGATTTCAGTATAATTTTTCACTTCATTCCTTAGGTTCTTCTTGTTTAGAGGAAACTAAAAATCAGAATATTATAATTGTAACTTCAGTATCAGTTTTGAGCCTTGATTTCTAACTTTACTGATCTAGAGAGCTGTAATGGCAAGCAGCTTAACCCTGTGGGCAAAATTACCCGTGAGGAGTTTTATTTAGTTAATGCCACGCATTCAAAGCAGTTCTTTTACAAACCAAAGCCTCAGGAATGAGCAGAGGTTGGTAAATGGCAAACGGTATGATTAAAATGGATTATGCTCTCTTAACATTCCTATATAGTACCCTAATTTTATTGCGTTCATGATTGAGTAAAATTGCCTCATAACAACCACATCTAATTATACTGTATTTTACAGGGATGAGCTGGACAAAGATCTGTTGATGCCCCCAGCTGTATATTTCTGTTGTTAACTCATCTCTTAGTTTCCTTAACAATTGTGTCTAAAGAGGCTTTCTACCTAAGTCTCATCTGCTCTTTGTACCTGTCTTGAGCTGAGTCACCTGCTTAATATTGTCTCTGACTTTTTGTTATATAAAATTAATGGGCAAAAATCCAAATTTTTATAGAAGTAAAAGTGTGTGTATTACTGATTGCCCATTTTTCTGTGTGCCTCGTATATAATGCACATATTATCCATTTAGATGTTTTACATGACCTATCTGTGAATGTTCAGGACAGATTACTGTCATTTGGTCACGCGGCTGAACGCTAAACTAGGGCCAGGTGGATGTGAATGTACTAGTTTATATATATGGGATTTTGAAAAAAAAATTATTCAACTAGACAACTCACAAAGATATATGAAATCACAATATAAAAAGAGCCAACTCTTGCAAAACCAACTTAATAAACATACATGAAAAGGCAGCAGAGAATACAGGTTTAGATGAAGCAAGCCTCAACAGTTTTAAAAAAATTCAAACAATACATTAACTGAAAAAGCATAACAAGTTAGTGCAAATTGCTCTTCCTTCAAGCAAGCACAGGGATGCAGTGATTGAAGGAAGTCTGGAGGGTGAGCTCTGGAGCTCCTATTTTAATTCTAAAGACAATACATTTCCAAAGTCGTCATAGAAATCTGTCTTTTGTTATGAACATAGAATCATAGAGTTGGAAGGGCCCTCCAGGGTCATCTAATCCAACCCCCAGCACAAGGCAGGAAATTCACAAATACCTCCTCCCACACCCCCAGTGATCTCTGCTCCATGCCCAGAAGATGACACAAAACCTCCAGGTTCCCCGGCCAAACTGGCTTGCAGAAAAATTGCTTCTTGGCCCCAAAGCGGTGATCAGCATTTCCCTGGGAGTGGAAGAAAGGGCCACGAGAACTAAGCACTGATGCAACCCTCCCTGCCCTCCCTCTCATGATCAGCCTAAGTTCACAGAATCAGCAAAGCTGTTAAGATGGCCATCTAGCCTCTGTTTGAAAACTTTCCAAGAAGGAGAGCCCACCACCTCCTGAGGAAGCCTGTTCCACTGAGGAAATGCTCTTAACTATCAGGAAGTTCTTTCTAATGTTTAGCTGAAAACTCTTTTGATTTAATTTAAACCCGTTGGTTCTGGACCAACCTTCTGGAGCAACAGAAAACAAACAATGCTCCCTCTAAGCTGTGGAGTCTTGTGAGCAAAAATTCTACTTTGTGAAGAAGAGAAGAAGAAGAAGAGATTGGATTTATACCACGCCCTTCACTTGGAGTCTCAGAGCGGCTTACAAACTCCTTTCCCTTCCCCTCCCCACAACAGACAACCTGTGAGGTAGGTGGGGCTGAGAGAACTCTAACACAAACTGCTCTTTCAGGAGCTTTGCCAGATCTTGTGACTGACCCAAGGTCACATCAGCAGGTGCAAGTGGAGGAGTATGGAATCAAACCCTGTTCTCCCAGATTAGAGTCCGCACACTTAACCACTACACCAAACTGGCTCTTAACCACTACACCAAACTGTGAGCTACTGGCATTAAAGTTGTGAGCAAATGATTTGGCTACTGCGTAAATTAGTTTGCTCTGGAGCCCTCCTTCCTGAGCTAAGACAAAAATGTGTGAGCTGGAGGCTAAAAAACTGTGAGCTAGCTCACATTAACTCAGCTTAGAGGGAACATGGAGTCCACACCATCCTCTATATGACAGCCCTTCAAGTACTTGAAGACGGTTATCATATCACCTCTCAGTTGTCTCCTCTCCAGGCTAAACATACCGAGCTCCTTCATCCTTTCTTCATAGGACTTGAGTGTGTTGATCAAAAATAAATTTGTTAGGGAACACAGTCTCCTTAACTTGGACTGCCATCTTTAACCTTACATGTTTTATTATTGGTAGAGATAGAAAGAAATTAATCCAGGACACTACAGGCCATCATTTCATTGATAGCTTTGGTGGTGGTGGAAAGCATTGTCAAGGAGTAACCAACTTATGGTGACCCTGTAGGGTTTCCAAGGGAAGAGACTAAGATAGGTGGTTTGCCATTGCTTGACTCTGTGTAGCAACCCTGAACTTCTTTGGTGGTCACCCATCCAAGTAAGAACCAGTGCCAAGTCTTCCTAGCTTTTGGGAAGCATTGGGTTAAATGTTAAAAAATTATCATTTGCCTTGGAAGCATGGAAGCTTTTTGCAATATCCCTGATCCTCGAGTTAAGGGAAAATGCTGTTCAAACAAATTACAAAGATGATCAATGGTAAATTTTATGTACAAAAATAGAAGCACACCTTACATGACGTATTCATGTAGGTACATTTAACTAATTGTGAACAGATCAACTTCAAATAAGGTTAACTTGCTACACCTCCAAGCCCAGGTAAGAGAAAGAAGAAGTGAAGTCCTACATAAGATGAAACCAGGAATGCAATCAGTGGCCAAAGAGGCTCAACATCTAACCAATGAGAGGGTAAGGCCAACTGCCAAGTGTACCCAATTGAAAGAATTCTCTTAACACTTTCCCGCCCAGATCGTCTTGAATGCAGAGTTACAATATCCAACAAGTGGTTGGTTGATTGGTTCCATCTTTTCAAAGGAGAGCACATTTGTGAGGCATGTGTGTTGTTTACAAACACAAGGGCTCCACTGAAATACACTGAAGAACTACAATGGTGTAAATAAAAAGAATGGATTGAGATAAACAAGGGAATGAGGATGCATTCCATGTTCCTGGGAGTAAGTTTATTTAATAAAATGGGAGATACATCCAAATAAGCATGCTTAGGTCTGAATTTGGAGTCTATAGGCCAAACTGTTAAAACCATGAATCTAGTGCTTTGTGGCACTATAAAATATGGATCCAACATAGGGATTCTTATGGATCCTCATGATTTTTACACAAGGTCTCTCAAAACTTACTATCACATCACAGCAGCATACACTGCACCACAAGAAACATGAATAAAGCACTTTATGGTGCCATCATGGTGCAGAAGAATGGATCCAAGGCATGGATCTCCGTATTTTTTATATGGGGTCACCACAAAATCACACATCACAGCTAGGTCCACAGACTGAATCACAAAAAAATACAAAATCTGCACTTTGTGGCACAGCTGTGGCCAAAAACACGGCGCCAAGGCACACATCTTCATGGCTTCTCATAATTTTTATATGAGTCACACAAAACTCTGCTGAATCACACATCGCAACCAGGTATACAGACGGTACCACAAAAACAAACAAGCAAAAACATAGATCCTTTGCATCCCTGAAGAACTATGCCAAAATCCATGTTTTTGCCCCATAGTGGCACTATGAAGTGATGGATCCAATTTTTGTAGTTGTCAAACTCGGGGCCTTGTTTGCCATGGAATTTCTCTGCTCTGTCTTTCTTTCTTTCTTTCTTTTTTTTTTGAAATAACTCTCCTAAAAAGGAGAGAATTTTATTTTTTATAAGAAAAGGGTAAGGTAGACAGATGGGAAGAGAAAAAAGAGCGGAGTGAGTTTTTTTCTGTTAGTAGAGGTTAGTTTTATTTCTTCCAGTTGTCGGCATCCATCACGGTTGAAAGATCTTCTTTTCAGCTTTACAAAGTCCAAATCAATTCTGTTAGTAAAGTTAGTAAAGTCCACTGGGGTTAAATCAAATCTTTTCAGATGTTACACGAACAAATTCCTTTTTAAGTCTCTCCAATTATCATTAAGTCCTTTGAACTTTAGTGCCTCCCGTTCCGTCACTTCCTTCCCCCGGGCCGCCGTCTTCTTCAAAAATCCAAATTTTGAGTGCTGCTTCCTCCTCTTTGCTGGCATGTCTCTTCAGAAATTTTTTAATCCATCTTCTTTCGCTTCTTTTTTCTTGTTGTTTCTGGCAGTCATTTCTCGTTGGCTCCATTAACACTCAAGTTGAAATTAGATCTCCATTACTTGCTAAGCTCAACACCCCTTTCTACTGGCAGAGTATATCCTTTTTTTTAAAGGCGGAGTAGGCTTTGGGAGCCTTATCCGCCTCTTCTTTTTATTTATTCGCTCCACTGCCAGATAGAGGTGTCAAGACTTTCGTCAAAATAAATCTGAGATCTTCTTTCCCTTCTTCATCCATAGCTTGGAACTTTAGCATCAAATTAATTTTCTATACATTTTCTGCCATCAACCTTGTTGATTCCAACACTTGTTTTTGTAGTCTGATGAGAACAATTTCCATTTTAAAAGCGTTTCATTGATATTTTACATTTACTCCAGCAGGTGGCGCAGTATCTCAGTCTCTTGTTGATTGACAGCTAGTTCTGGGGGGGGTTGACTGGAGCGGAAGTCCCTCCTCTCTTCTCTTCCGTTCTAAGCAGGATTTTCCCCAGCATCGACATTTTATTTTTTATTTACTTTTTCAAAGTTCGTGCCACATCCCCCAGAAAGCAACTAAAGCCGCAATCTTCTGTAAAACCCCAACGGTACTTTCACCAACATTTTTTCTTGTTACCCCCCTTCGCGTTTCCTTTAAAAATTCGCTTCTTCGAAGAGGGTGGAAGCTCCTCCCTCCTCCCATACGCTTATCCGCTTGCGGGGGTTTTAATTTTCGCTTCAAAATAGATCTTCAACTCACGATTAGATGCCATTTCTTCTTTTCATGGTAATTCATCCGCTTTTCCTCACTCCTGGAAGTCGGCAGGGCTGCTAAGTCCCATTCGGGACACACTACGCGGCGGGGCCGATTGGGGCGGGGAGAAAGCCTCAATTTCCCGGCAGTTTGCCGGCAAAGAGGCTACTCCCCTATGCGCCCCGGTTCGGAGCCTTTGACTAAGGCTCACTAGGGTCTTTCGCAAACGCGAAGACCCCCCCATTCCGCGTGTGGGCTAACCGCCTCCGGGAGCGTCCCGAGAAGCGGCCGCCATTCGCAGCACCGAAACCGAAACCCCCCTGCTCTGTCTTTCTGACTTGTAACTGTTATATATCTGGACTGGGGGTGGGGGGAATGGGTGAACAAATGGATGCCTGTGTGGGAACCTGCTTTGCTTAGCTGCTTGTAACTGTTTTCTTAATAACCTTCCTGATGGGTAGAAT
Source organism: Gekko gecko (assembly GCA_029375565.1). Taxonomy (NCBI): domain Eukaryota; kingdom Metazoa; phylum Chordata; class Lepidosauria; order Squamata; family Gekkonidae; genus Gekko; species Gekko gecko. The sequence goes on from JAPDNY010000011.1 coordinate 15,927,371, forward strand.
GTGAGCAACCTTGAAGTCTAATGTCTGCCAGCTACCTTATCATAGATAATTTTAAATGCTTGGGTGTGTATGTGAGGGCAAGAAGCACACATTAGATTTAGGTGGGCTGAGTGGACAGTATGGTTGGATGGGTCCCTGGGAGGTGCTTTTTGAATCAGGTATAATATAAGGCTGGCACCAAACCCAGTCAGTTCTGACACAGATGGCTTCTACTTGACATAGCTACATATCTCAATAAACAAACCTTTACCAAAAGAGTGTTGTTGGGAGTGAGTTCATGCAACAGTCTGACTGTAGTTCACTCTGTGGACATGGCCATAATGCATGATTTTTCAGTGAATTGTGCTGGACTCCATGTACAAATCATGAAGATCCATGTTTTTGTGCCATCATGGTGCTATTAAAGGCTGTGATTTTTTTTAAGTGTACACTGTGGACAAGGATACTTCTTTAAATTTCTAGTGCAGTTCGAAGGACTGCATATAAAAATTATGAGAACCCATGCCTCAGAGCCATGTCTTTGCCACATAGCCGCACTATAGAGAGTTAGATCCATGATTTTTAGGATGTAACCTCTAGCCACGAAACTGAACTGTGATTCAATCATGGATTGGTTAAGGTTCTATTTTTTAAAAAATCAGAGGATCCATGAGGATCAACGTATCCATGAGGATCTAACTTCCTCTCCTCTTGAGAGCCAGTTTGGTGTAGTGATTAGGAGTGCGGGCTCTAAGATGGGAGAACTGGGTTTGGTTCCTCACTTCTCCACATGCAGCTGCTGGCGTGACCTTGGGTCAGTCACAGTTTCTCAGAACAGTTCTCATGAGCAGTTCTCGAAGGAGTTCTTTCAGCCCCACTTACCTCACAGGGTGTCTGTTGTGGGGAGAGGAAGGGAAGGAGATTGTAAGCCGCTCTGAGACTCTGAGTGAAGTGCGGGATATAAATCCAACTACTACTACTCCTCTCCTCCTCTTCCTCCTTTTCTTCTTCTTTGAATAAAACAGAACTTACATCTAAGTAAGTTTGCTTAAGATTTCACTTTGAGTCTATAGGCCACCCTGTAAAAACAACCTGCTCCTTTGCAAAATGGGGGTGTCTGTACTCGGAATTATTAACAGGAACGGTGAAAGGCAGGGTCTACTTCAAAGCTAATTCATTTTGGAAGACATTGGTGAGATTCAAATTTGGTTGCAGAGAAAGTCATTGTACCCATGTGGCAGCACCATTCGGCTGTAAGAGCCAACAAATCTGTGTGAAGGCAGAGCATGTGTGTGTGTTGTTGAGCAGCCACCCAATGAACTCTGACTAATTGACTGATTGATTGATTGATTGATTGATTGATTTGATTTGTACCCCCGTCCTCTCTGCCAAAGCAGGCTCAGAGTGGCTTCCATAAAAGTTCCACAGATAAAAAACACAATATAAATATGAACATAAAACACAGCATAAAGTACTAACATCGAATTGTATGCATGGTGGCAGTACAGAAGTAGCAACAGACTCAATGAAAATACAGTCAGCAGTCAATTTTTCTATTGGCAACCTCAGGCTGGATGGTGGTATTGGGCACAGGGTCTTAGGCTGTTATGTGCAGCTCCTTACCTGAAGGCCTGGTAGAAGAGCTCCGTTTTACAGGCCCTGCATGTATCAAATCAAGGAAGGCTCGGTGGCTAGTCAATCTGATCACTGATATATAAACGGCACGTTTATGACTGGTGATAATCAGGACATCCCAACTGGCAGAAGTTCAAGCATCCCAATTGTTGTGTGCTAATTTGTGTTGGTGCTAACATGAGGTATAACGCAACTTTTGGTTTTGTATTATTAAATTGTCGTCCCCAATGCTGCTGATGTCTAACAGGAGGGGTGAACTCATCGGCGTTAGGACAAGATATTCCGTGTCAGAGAATGTTTATGGAAGAGAAGTGCTAGGACATCACACTGAGGGAATGTTCTGGTTCTAGACCGTTCTGATTCTTTAAGGATCACCAAGGAACAGAGATATCACATTCAGTGAAACAAAGGGAATGGCCGGCCAGCTGAATGCTCCAGGGCCTTCTCTCCTTGGCAAACATTCCCTTGTAGCTGTTGTAACTGCAAATATCAGGAAGGGGAATCATGTGCATTGACTCGCCAGCATGAGAACAGAATCTGTGTTTCTCTTGTATCTCAGTTGTAAGAAGAAAAAGAAGAGAAGAGATTGGATGTATGTCGCACCCAAAGAAGTCTTACAATCTCCTTTCCGTTCCCCTCCCTACAACAGACACCCTGTGAGGCAGGTGGGGCTGAGAGAGCTCTCTTGAGAACTGCTCTTGAAAGAATAGCTCTGAAAAAACTTATCTGACTCAAAGTCACACCAGCAGCTGCATTTGGAGGAGTGGGGAATCAAACCCGGTTCTCCCAAATTAGAGTCCGCGCTCTTAACCACTATACCAAAAGGGTGCTTGAATACTCACTAGTTTGGCTCACAAAACCCATTTTTTTCCTAGTCATGTGGTAGGTGGCCATTTTTTGTCAATCAATGCGGCTGTTTGTGAACAATTCGAATCTGTTAACTGGTTGACTTTTCCAGTGTTCAAACACTGCAGGGCAGTGCAGCTGGCAGTGTTTCGTGCATGTGCATTCTCACGCAGCCCAATGAGAGCTCTCGTTCCCTCCCCCATCTATTGTTGCTGTTTGCTGGAGAGAACCTGGTCAATTAAAACGAACAGGGTAGGCCGAGACCAGCAACTGCCAAGGGGCATGTTGTGAGAAGTGGCAACCACCAGCATGATGTCTACGGTTTTACCATAGAGTTTCCAGCAATTCCTAGAGCTACCACTATCACTTCTGGGTATTCCCTGGTAGTGACGCCATTGTATGGGTGATGCTAATGGTTTTTTTTAAATTAATATTTTCTATATTTTCAATATTTTTGTTTTCCTCATCTTGCTACTTGGAACTCTGGGCAGGGTATCCCCTGCCCCAATCAAGGCCCTGGCCGCTCTACTTATTATTATTTATTAATTCAATTTATACCCCGCCCTCCCCGCAAGCAGGCTCAGGGTGGCTTACATAATTGGCCTATAAATGACCATTAAGATCACATGAAATCAATTTGAAATTTCAAATACAATAAAACGTAAAGTGCTAGTGCTATAAATGAAGCGGGAGTAGATCAGTTAGACGCTATGCAAAAGGCAGGCAATGGCAAACCACCTCTGTTGGTCTCTCGTCTGGAAATCCCTGTGTGGTCCCCATAAGTTGGTCATGCTGTATTTTCTTTTTTAAAAGATCTTACAGTCTGATGATCATTTAAGTCTGCGTTATGAAGGTCCTTTTGTGCATGCACAGTTTTGCTCAGTTTTATGGGAACAGTCCGTGTCCCCCACACACACACCAAGTGTCGTTTAGTTACCAGATCTCCCTGCTCATGACCCCAGGGTACACCTACCGCATGGATGCAAAATCCACCAGAAGACAAGAAAATGAAACGCCACCAGAGCAATAGCTACATGGCCATTTGTGGCCATCTGCTCGGCATGCAGAAGGCCCCAGGTTCAACCCACAGTCTCTCCAGTTAAAACATCTGGCAGCAGGTGATGTGAAAGACCTCTAAGCGGAGGGAAGGGAAGAAGCAGTATGCCGCCCTGAGCTCCTCGTGAAAATCCACTTGACAGATTTAAATCAAAGCTGGTAACCCAGATTAACATCTCGGATGATGACGATCCACGCACCAGAATCCGAGTAACAATCCCACAGCAGAGAAGGCCTTTGTAATTCAGCTGGGGAATAATCTTATCCGCCTTCTGTATATGGGCCCAGAAAATATATACATTTCAGAGATGAATCACAGGGACATTCCTGTGTAGGGAGGGGCTGTGGCTCACCTGCAGAGCATCTGCTTGGCATGCAGAAGGTCCCAGGTTTAGTTAAAAGGACCGGGTAAGGAAGTGATGTGAAAGGACCTCAGCCTGAGACCCTGGAGAGCTGCTGCCAGTCTGAGTAGACAATACTGACTTAGATGGACCAAGGGTCTGATTCAGTATAAGGCAATTTTATGTATTCGTATGTTCAGGTAGGCAGCAGACAGGTGAACACACCCAAGGCTCAGAGCATGAGTGATCGCGACCACCGAGCACTGTATGCTCACCTATTGACCACACTGGTTGCAGAGCTCATGGCATATCTACTTAGCCGCACAGCACATTCTTGACTCACCTAAGGATCTCCAGGTTGTCCTATGATGGACTTGCAGGCATAGAATCATAGAGTTGGAAGGGGTCATGGAAGCCATCTAGTCCAACACAATGCCAGACTAAAGACAGGACAATCCGCCCTCCAAAGCAGCCATTCTCTCCAGGGGAACTAATCTCTGAAGACCAATTGTAATAGCGGGAGATCTCCAGGTGCTACCTGGAGGTTGGCAGCCCTTTGTGGACAACTGGTCTGCTCCACAGGACTCTTTTTAGGTAAGGAAGAGGGAAATTTGCTCGGCAATGGTCTCCCGTGTGAGGCAGGCCATCAGAAATTCAAGGGAGCTTCGTAGGGTGACATAATGTATAAAAATGCTTGCATTAATCCAGAAATAGTAATGCCAGCCTCCAGATAGGATCTGGGGATCGCCCGGAATTACAGCTCATCTCCAGAGTACAGAGATCAGTTCCCCTGGAGAAAATGGATGCTTTGGAGGGTGAACTCCTTGTACTGAGAACCACTTTGGCAAGACCCAGTTTGGTGTAGTGGTTAAGTGCATGGACTCTAATCTGGGAGAACTGGGTTTGATTCCCCATTCCTCCACATGAAGCTGTTGGATGACTGTGGGCAAGCCATAATTCTGTCAGAGCTGTTCTTTTTTCCCCCCTTCATTTTTATTTTTTTTTTATAAATGACAAACATAACACAAACAAACATACATACATAAATGGGTGTGTGTGTGTGTTACCATTACATTATTAAATTGTCTGTTAAAGTACCTCATGCAATATTAGGTTAATTATTTTCTATGTTCCACATTGTATTTTTGTTTTGTCTTTTGCATATAATTAAAAATAAGGTTTTTGTTCCTTCTAAGTTGATCATATGTCAATCAGAGCTGTTCTTGAAAGAGCAGTTTCTGTCAGAGCTCTCTCAGCCCCACCTACCTCGCAGGGTGTCTGTTATGGGGAGGGGAAGGGAAAGGAGTTTGTAAGCTGCTCTGAAACTCTGAGTGAAGGGCGGGGTATAAATTCAATCTCCTCCTCCTCCTCCTCTTTCTTCCTCCCCACTGAAGTCCCTGTCCTCCTCATGTTCCATACCCAAATCTCCAGGAGTTTCACAGCCTGGGTCTGGCAACTCTACCCCCCCACCCCCCCGCCATGGTGGCAGAACTTGGGCCAAATTTAAGCAGGAGGTAGAAACTGGAGCTGCGGTGGCTCAAGTGGTTAAGACGCTGAACTGCAGGCTGTGGAAGGTCAGTAGTTCAGCAGTTAAAGACCCGGTGCCGCAAGACAGAGTGAGCTCCTGTCTCTAGTTCCAGCTCCTGCCAACCTAGCAGTTCAAAAGCAAGAAATTGCAAGTAGATAAATAGGTACCACTTCGGTGGGAAGGGAACAGCATTCCGTGCACCTTGGTGTTTAGTCATGCCAGCCACATGACCACGGAAACGTCTTTGGACAGCGCTGGCTCTTCGGCTTTGAAACGGAGATGAGCACCGCAACCCTAGAGTCGGATTCGACTGGCTTTCGAGCAAGGGAACCTTTACCTTTAGAAACTGGGTAAGCCTAAAGATTCATAGACATGGCTGGTTTGAGAAGGAATTCACAGTGACAGAAAGGAAGCATCACGTACGTGTTTGGTGAGACAGCTCCAGGCATGAGGGGCAGAACTGGGGTTTCCAACCTCCAGACAAGGCCTGGGGATCTCCCAGAACTGCAACTGATCTCCAAACTGCACAGATTGATTCCCATAGAGACAGTGGCTGCTTTGGAGGGCAGACTCTACAGAATTATAGTCAGTGTGGTCCGTCTTCTCCCCAAAGCCCACCCTACCAAGCTCCACCCCCAAAGCTCCAGGACTCCCCCACTCCAGAGTTGGCAACCGCAGGCAGAATGGAGAAAGAAGGAAGTCTAGAGATGTGTCTCATCCACTGACATGCATTAAATGCTCCATTTTCAGATGATGAGAAAAACAATCAGGGTTTGTCCCTCTGGTTGTCTGTGTGTGTATGTGCGCACAACATTGCTGCTTTCTGTTGTGGAAGAACCCAGCAGCTTGGACCCCGCCGTGAATCCTTCACGGATGCCCAGCCATCTTTATAGATATGATGATGCAACAGAGAGTCCTTCAATATCTGGCTGCTATTCAGGGCAGGATATGAATAAGCCATCGACATCAGTGGGAAATGCTGAAAGGCTTAGGACGCGTATGAGTAAGGTCGGCAGCCAGCAAGAGAGCCAGCCAGGAAGCCAGATATGAAAGGCAAGACGGAGTGAGCTTTGGAAATCAGGTTTCCCCCCACCCACCCCTTATTAAAGCAATCTGAACAAAGAAAAGCTCTCATGCCACCCTGTGGTTCATGAGCGTGAAATCACAGGCAATGCTATTCTTGAGAACCAAAAGCATGAAGTGCTCATTAGGGGCATTATGAAATCCATTACAGGGGGAGGGGAAGGAGAGTGCGCTCAGTCCGGGAAGTCGCGGATTTCGCCCACACTCATGACTAAGCAAGCGCTTCCAAGCAATAAAGGGGCACCTGCAGACTAATTGAGACTGTTCCGGTGCCAACGTCTACACGGCAGGCTGGCCTGAGAAATCAGGTTCTCTGTAAGGAAAAACAAAGAAGTTTGTCAGTCCTTCTACCGGAAGTGTTGGTGGAGTCTCTGCAAGTTCAGCAGAGGATGCCACAACGTGCGTGATCACACTGGCCGCATTTGAAGGCAGAACACTGTGATGCAGCGCTCTGGAGGGTGTGTGGGCCGAGGATGTAGAAGATGCAGGTTCGAATCCCCACTCAGCCAAGGCTACTACTACTAGCTGACTCTCAGCCCAATGCACCGCATAGGGTTGTCGTGAGGAGAAAATGGAGGAAGGGGAAACCACGTACCCTGAGCTTCTTGGAGGACAGGTGGAATAAAAATACGAGAGAATTTGTGCCCCTCACATGATTCTTACCTGGTTTCAGAACTGTTGATGGGCCCATGCACAGATATAAATTACTGTCTGGGGCAGCCAAACAACTGACAAGAGAGAGAGGGTTGCCTGGTCAAGCCTGGCAAATAGTGGGTGGGGTTGGGGTGAGACCATGGGGGGGGTGATGCCACTCACAGCACTAAGTTGGTTCCAGGTACAACTGGAATGAGGTACCTCTATGCGTACCTCTGGGGACCACCAAAAACTCTGTGGTAAAACCATAGCATTTCCAGAGATTCCTAGAGCTACCCACTCTCACTTCAAAGTTGGACCTGGAAGTGACTTACCAGCAAGGAGGCCAACAGAATTTTTATTTTTTTTTCTTTTCCACTGTGGCTTGGAGAGAGAGGCCTGACAGCCCTAGACAGGGGTCACTTTTACATCACAGAGGATACAGGTAGGACATTTTGGAGGTCTTCATAAGTCGGAAGCAACTTGAAGGCATTTAACACGCACATGCATCATAATTCCCTTACATCTATGGTCTATGAAGTGGTTGCATTTAGAATAATTCGTACACTTCTGGTGACCCCATCTTAAAAAAGTGATGGAACCAAGATATTTAAGGGATTGGAAAACCTTCCTTACTAGCTTGTGAAGGAGCTGAGCTTTAAAATGTATGCTTTGAAACCCTGTTTTGTTGACCTGGTTATTTTCGCTAGAGAACTGAAATGTTAAGTGTGTCTGTGGAAACCCATCTGTAATTAAACTGCCAATTAGCAATAACCCCAGGGGATGGGGGATGACTGTTAAATGTGTGAAGAACAAGGCCCAGGCGCTTGTTGAACAGAGTTTGTAGGCCCATTATCTACTCTGAGGGCTAGGCCTGTGGGGATGGCTGCTTGTACACGGTTCCACGATTTCCTCTTCTATTTGCCAAGGAGTGATGGGGGCCGGATGCTGTGACCTGAGTTTTTTTGATGTTGAGTTTCAAGCCAATTTTTGCACTCTCCTCTTTCAGTCTGAGCAAGAGGCTCTTCTGGTCCTCTTCACTTTCTGCCATTAGAGTGGTATCGTCTGCATATCTGAGGTTGTTGATCTTTTCCCCAGCAATCTTAATTCCGGCTTGTGATTCATCCAGGCCAGCATTTCATATGATGTACTCTGCGTATAAATTAAATAAGCAAGGTGACAATGTGCATCCTTGTTGGACTCCTTTTCCTATGCTAAACCAATCAGCTGTTCCATATCTGCTTCTAACTGTCACTTCTTCACCTTTGTACAGGTTTCTCAAGAGACATGTGAGGCGGTCTGGTACTCCCATCTCTTTAAGGACTTGCCATAGTTTATTATGATCCACACAATGAAAGACTTTAGTATAGTCAATGAAGCACAAGTAGATCTTTTTCTGGTACTCTCTTGCTTTCTCCATAATCCATTGAATGTTGGCAATTAGATCTCTAGTTCCTCTACCTCTTCGAAACCCAGCTTGCACTTCTGCAGGAACTCTGAGTCAGTCTTAAATAATGGAGGTTAACAAACCAGCTTCAGCTCCTAGTCTTATGGACCCTAAGTAACTAACCATAGTTAACAGAGTAGCCCCTGTTCAGACCACCACATTAGCTATAGTTAGTTTAATGAAACCATGGCTTTCCATGATGTCTGAACTGAGTCCCAGTCTTATCTATCATTCTATGTGATGCTCAGATATGGGTATCCTAGCTTAAGACTTAGCCTCTTCCCTATGCTTTCCTCATACATACCCCAGCTACAGAGGTATCTGGACACAGTAACAGTGACAGAACCAGCATTTGTTGGTGGAAACCAGGGTTTGAGCTGAATTCTAGTTACACAATCTAACCAGAGTTAAAATAAACCATTGTTTCAAGCTGTGTCTAAACCGAGTCACAGGAGGGTGAACAGAAGAAGCCTGTGGTGAATGAAGGGCGCCAATCCTAAGCAGTTCTACTTAGAACTAATCTCCATTTTAGTCAATGGGTCTCATTTGCAGGAAGGTGCCTCTAAGGATTGTAGCCAGGAAGGGGGAAAGAGGAGCCAGGGGAAAGAATCAAGAAAAGGGAGAGAGAAGGCTAAAATTATACATAGGTTAGGGTTGACATCCTCCCAATGGGGGTGGGGTTTTCCCCAATCTTGGGGGACCCAGTTTACCCCCCGGAGAGCCCCATCCCTGAAGAGCCCCATCCCACCTGACATGCCCAGCACAATGATGTCACCTGTAGGTGACATCATCGCTCCGGTCATGCCAGGTGGGAGATGCTCTAGCATTTGGGCAAAAAGCTTTATGGTGGTGACCATAGAGTTTTTGTCCAAATGCTAGAGCGCCCCACCCGGCATGCCTGGTGCAATGGCATCACTTCTGGATGAAGACTCCCAGAGCAGGACTGGGACCCCCACACACACCAGCAACCAGGTGAGACCTGGCGACCCTAACATAGGTGCAGACCATCAGTGTCACTTTGGCAGATGCCATTTATAAAGTAGCCTTAAAAATATCATTTACATAAGTGTCAAACACCCACCGTTCCTGGAATTTACTCAGACAATGCCTGTAATGACAAGGTAAGAATCAGGACCAAAAGACCCATTGTACAACCTTTAAAAGAGCCAGTGATATTAAAAAAAATAATAATACACATCCCTTAACGCACTAATTATTCCAGGCATATGACCTACCAGGGCCAATTCCAGGTTTGGATGGGCCCCAGGCAGAGAATGCTCAGGTCCCCTGCTCTTCTCCTATGACCATCGCCAGGGCCCCGGCTCACACCTCCCTTCCTGCCCCCAACCACGTAACCCCCCACCTGCCTGTGCATCCTCCCCTGCCTGTCACGACCCCTCCCACCGCCGCCTGCTTCCTTTCCTCAATGGCAGTGCCAGGCGTGCGTATCTGGGAGTGCCTCTGCTGTGACCATCATCATCCACAAACTCTCCCCTGGCAGTGCTGGGCAGCACTGGCAGTGCTGGGCAGTGCAAAGGAGGTGGAGCTCTTGCAAGCAAGGATGTGTGCGGGCAGGGGCTGGTGGCTGTGGGCCCTACCAGAAGTCCTCGGCCCTGAAAGATGCCCCACCTTAGGGTATGCTGAGGCTGGCCCTGTGACTTGGTGGGTGCATTCAGACGCACCATTTGAGCCGCTTTCGGCACACCTCAGAAACGGCTTTTATGTGAGCATTCACATGCCCAACATCTGCGCACCGTCCCCAGCCGTCGCTTTCCGGAGCAAACCCCCTTTAAACCGGGGTATTTTGACACCACTTGCCAAGTGGTGTTTTCCATATTCTCCGTTTCAAGCCGCACTTTCCTGACGTCTGATCACTCACAGAGCCACTTCCGGGTGTTTCAACCCCCCTCCCCTCTGGGAAGCTGCCTCCGGCTTCCACTTTTAGTCCGCCATTTTTTTTAATGCCTTGGCGATGTGTGCTTGAGTGGAGCTTCGCACCTAAGTTAAGTAAAGAAAAGCTTAAATGGTGCCTAGTTTGGGCATTTAGACAAGTCCGGGATCTCGGGGAGGCCAGTTTCGGGGTGAAAATTTAAAGAGAAGTCTTCATTTAAACTTTAAAGAGATGTGTTGAAATCGCTATTCTGCGCACACGCCAAACTTTTCGTTCTGGAGAGGGCTGCCTGTGCGCATGCTCAAACGAGAGGGGAAAAAAACCTCCACCTGCACGAGGACGGCGGGGAGCCCGGAACGAAGAGATTAATGTGATCACGATTCTCCAGGTTAAAAAAAAAAAGCATTGGATCGGAGCAATTTAAACCGCTCCAGCACGCTGTCTGAATGCACCTGGTATGTTTTAATGCAGAAAAGCAGAAGAAAAGCTGGTTTCACCAGGCAGGCATACAGTGGATGTAGTGGTTCCATCCAAAGAGATGGATCTAGTAGAGAGCCAGTCTGGTGTAGTGGTTAGGCACGTGGGCTCTAATCTAGGAGAACTGGGTTTAAAATCCCCACTCCTCCACTTGCAGCTGCTGGATGACCTTGGGCAAGCCATAGTTCTGTCAGAGGTGTTCTTGAAGAAAGAGCAGTCCTTGAAAGAGCTCTCTCAGCCCCACCTACCTCACAGGGTGTCTGTTGTGGGGAGGGAAAGGGAAAGGAGTTTGTGAGCCACTCTGAGACTCCTTCAGGGAGTGAAGGGTGGGGTATAAATCCAATCATCTCCTCCTCCTCCTCCTCCTCCTCCTCCTCCTCCTCCTCCTCCTCCTCCTCCTCCTCCTCCTCCTCCTCTTCTTCTTCTTCTTCTTCTTCTTCTTCTTCTTCTTCTTCTTCTTCTTCTTCTTCTTCTTCTTCTTCTTCTTCTTCTTCTTCTTCTTCTTCTTCTTGGGATCTGGCAGTAGATGTCATTCAATTAAATTGGAAATCAGAGGCCAGAAACTTTTTAATGATGTGATGCAAGTGCTAATTCCCTCAGCCGCTGAGACAAGGGTACATCACATACTGCATCAAACTATTATGGAACATCCTGCCTCCAGTTTTTCCCCATGTCGGTTTCCCTGATAGACATAACACTCCAAATTATACTCCTCACGTTGCACTTTTCAAAATCCACAAAAGAGGGGACCCCACAACGGCACGTCTCGCGTAACGGGAGGGAGGCAGGAGGAGGCTGCCACTACTGATATCTGAACTGAACACAGCTAATCCCAATGGCAGCACCGCGTGAGGGAGAGAGCGATCCAAAAAGAAAGACACAACCCACAATCCAACAGTTTCACCTCCAAAGATTTTTATCATCGGCTTCCAGGTTTGGTTTCAACGGGGCTGGAGGTTGGCGGATGATGGAAATTTAAAAGAACGATGACTGAAACAAAAAAAAGACTCTCGGCAGTTAATGTTTACATTCTTTTGAGTCCAGTGGCACCTTTAAGACCAGCAAAGTTTTATTCTGGGTATATGCTTTCATGTTGCATCGTACAATGTGCGTGCACATGGAACTTACCAGAATAAAACTTTGTTGGTCTTAAAGGTGCCACTGAACTCAAACTTTGTTCTGCTGATTCAGACCACCCACATCTATTTCCATTCTTATTAGCACCTGGGAATTAGAAGGCAGGAAGGACAACTAACCAATATGACTTCAGAGGCCACGGTTTCCCTCTTAGAAGTTCTTACTGTACCATGACTTTGTGCCTTCGTCGATAGATCTAATTTTCAACCTGGCCTCATCTGTAGCTACTCAAATCCAGTGTTTGGGGCCAGGGAGAGACGGCAGATTTTTTTATAAACCTGCACAAAGGCCCCAG